>VDFB02327884.1:0-124944 GCA_007258455.2 Sequoia sempervirens | reverse complement strand
TATGAAGTATTTTCTAAGCTGTTGATTCTAGTATAGCATCAAGTACAAGTATGGGTTTAAATGGTATGTTGGTACAAAAAAAATATTGGATACAATATATATATATATATATGCAAAAAAGAATTAAAAATATACAAAATTAAAAATACATTTGACAACATGATGCTTCATCATTGATCATAGGTAGTGATAAAGATAAATGTCAATTGATAGTTCAAACTTTCAATATTATGTCATATATCATATATGTCTAGGACGATTTAAATGAAAATAATTACATTTTTTTAAAAATAAATACATCAAAAATTTGTATAATAGTCTTCAATCTTCATAAAAAAGATCTAGATTAAGGTTATCTTTTGGTTCACCATCATTTGAACCACAAGCAAATGGAGTGCCACTCCCACTAGGCACATCATGTGTAAGAGCCTCAACATCATCTATATTGACTCTAGCAAGCTCTACAATAGATGCATCCAAGTTGGTACACTCAAGGGCTATATCCAAATACTTTGTTGCCCCAACCTTCTAGTCATCTTGCTTATGTGATAGGAGACACAAGTTGAAATGGATATGAACCAAGTCTTCTATGTTTTTTGCAATCAATCGGTTACACTTCATTGAGTAGATAAAGGAGTATGTACTCCAATTCCATTTAGCCAAAGAAGACCTTACAACTTGCTGAAATTGGAGAGAAAACCAATACAACTAAAAAAAATGTAAAAGATATTAAAGAATGGTAAGTACTAAAGTATACAAATGTTAAAAAAATAAAATAAAAATGCTTACTTGTGATAGAATCATGATTGCAAGAGGCTAGAGGAACAAATAGTCTTGCTCATGGAGGTACCACCATGTACAAGCATCTTCCTTGTATTGTCTTGAGGAGCACAAATACTATGATCTCATCCTGAGACGAATTTGCCAAACTCTTTCCTAACATTATTCGCCACTTTTGGATCTGGGAAGATTCTTCAGAATGCCAATTTGTACCCATTAACAACTTCACAATCTTTATATGGTGTAGTTCTCCTCGACGAAGAAATTATCTTTGTGCTATAGTATTTGGAGGATAATGCATATGCAAGGAGATGCAATGGTGTGTTCATCTTGTTCCAATGGTGATGAATGATTTTTTCCACACTTTGGAAAAATGTTTCTTTGGGGTGATTCCATTTTTGTTCCTGGAGTCAATGCCATCATAGATTTCCCCCAAGCATGGTCGATTTGTATCAACAAACTTGATCACACTCATGATAGGCTCGATGAAACTCAAGAAATAGTCCACATGAGACAACCAATCATCATCTAAGATCAATGACTTGAACTTTTGGGCCATCTTTAAATTTATTTGCTTCCAAATACTCCATTGGTGGCTAATGACCATGGTGCCCAATGCCTCTCGCACCTTCACAAGTTGTCTCAAAATGATCGTGCGTGATATGGATCAAGTCTCAACAATTTAATGTTGTGTATAAAAAATAAGTTAATAACACATTAAACTATACATAAACATGGTATAAATTAAATTTAAAAATAAATTAAATTTACCTTCACCAATTCCAAATTTGAGAATGTCCTAAAAATTCCTTGTGACATATGATGGTTTGTCGCAAACATTTGGATCTCCTCACCCTCAATCTACATAGCTTTCACCTACTCCATTTGAGTGTCAGTTGCTTGCATCACCAAGTTAAGGGAGTGTACAATACATGGTTCCAAAAAATGTGTGCATACCTTTCTTCAACCAAAGCACTTGCAGCCCTGCAATTTTTCCTATTGTTCGTAATGACTTGGACAACATTTTTTGGACCCACCATCTCTATGGACTAAATGAAGATTTTAGAAATGAATTAAACATCCTTGATTTTCCCCTCACAATTAGCCACCGGGAGACACTGCAATAATATTTATTAAAGGTTGATTTTTGTAATCTTTCCATCCATCATAAATAATATGCACTCATATTTCAATCCAAGAATCTCTAATTGGTTTGAGTGATGTCTACAAAAAAATATTTTGCTAATAAGGTGGTGTGCACCTTTTCATACTTAGGACTTGTGAAACAAGAAGGTGCATTATTGATTCCCACCACCATTTCCTGCCAATATCGTGATCTCACCAAGTTGAAAGGATGACCATTGGTATAAATGCAACGTGAATTTTTTTCCTCTGCAATGCCTCTTGTTTCATTTTGGAATGCCTTAACCAATGGGCCTCTTTTGTGAGAAGGAGAGAAATTTTCTTCTTAAATGGAGAGCGTCTCCAAAAAAGGATGTTGGGGGGCCATTACTGAATCTATAGGTGTCTTCATTGATATTTTCCTTGCTAAAGGATGATATTTTAGTTTTTCCTTTCACTCATAACATCAACTTCTTCTTTAATGAATGCTATTTTTTTTTTCTTTTAGCAACCCCTTCTCATTTTTCCCTTCACATATTCTAATCCCATGCTCATTTATAGCACATAAGTGAGTTTTCAATTGAATATATGAGCTCTTAAATTGGACACCACACTTATTACAATTCCAAATAAATGCCCCACCTCTTGGAAGTTGATCAAGCATCGTAACATATTTCCATAGAGGAGGTGCTTGATTATATTTAAATTGTTTGTTTATTTCAATACCCACTGAACTTGAACTAGAGGCCATTCCAAATAGATTACAATTTGCTATTATACTAAATTATAAAATAATTTATTATTATTTTTAAATGTGCAACCCTACAATATGTATAAACTAATAAAATCTCAAAACAAACACCAAAAAACATTATAAAAATCTTAAAACTTTTTCTTTTTTTCCAAAAAAAATGTTTTTTTTTTAAACTTGAAAAAATTCATCAAAAACTAAAAAAAATTCATTAAAAAACTAAAAGAATTGATTAAAATATTTATCTTAGATGAATAGATCTCCTTTGTGCAAGCTATATTCACCTCTTTGACACTTTGTTATCGATCTCCTTTGAAAAAATCAACTTCGTTTTAAAATGCAAAAATGGCTTAGCAAGGGTGTGTTTATGAGAAATGATGTTGTGTTTAGAATGCGAGGAGCAAATTTTTTGGGCTACCTTTTAGGGTTTTTTTTATTAAAAAAGTGTATTTTTTTAAAACGCACCCTTTAACAATTTGGTGTCTATGGGAGCACCTAGGAGTGGTCAGGGAGCATCTTGGTCACCTCGAGTTCCCTATGGGTATGCAAACGACATACCCACAAGAAACCCATGGTGGGCAAGATGCTCTCATCAACGCTACCACTCTCAAGACAACTAAACGCGAGTCGACTTTCTAGAACCCAAATACTTGGTAACTTAAGAGTATTTTCAAAGTTACCAATTCCAATATTGATTTGGGTTTAGGTTCACTTCATGGATTTGGTCAAAAAAATTGTGTTTAGATTCATTTTGACTTTCTATTTATAAACATTATACATTATTAATAAAATTAATAATAAAATATAAATAAAGTTTATATCAATAAATAAATAAACTAAATAGTTGAAAGGTAATAATAACTAAATAAATAAAGTTCATATTTTGCCATGGTCTTTTTTTTTTTTTTTTAATTAACTTAGGGGTATTCCCGTGATGATTTGGTCAAAAAAATTGTGTTTAGATTCATTTTGACTTCCTATTTATAAACATTATACATTATTAATAAAATTAATAATAAAATATAAATAAAATTTATATCAATAAATAAATAAACTAAATAGTTGAAAGGTAATAATAACCAAATAAATAAAGTTCATATTTTGCCATGGTTTCTTTTTATAAACATTATACATTATTAATAAAATTAATAATAAAATATAAATAAAGTTTACATCAATAAATAAATAAACTAAATAGTTGAAAAGTAATAATAACTAAATAAATAAAGTAAATAAAGTTCATATTTTGCCATGGTCTTTTAAAAAAAAAAAAAAATTAACTTGGGGGTATTCCCATCATCCAACAGTAGCCTATTGCAGGGGACCCCACAGCCGGCAAGCCAGTCTCAACCGGGCAAACTTGGGAGCGGAATCAAACCCGAAACTAATGGGAAGCAAACTTACGGCCCAAGCCAACTCCGCTACATGTGCAGCATATTTTGCCATAGTCTTATGCGCTACCCAAACTATTGCTAGGCATATTTTGCCATCGTAATCGCTTGCGAGGAGTCCATGTCCACTGGTGTTTTGCGAAATGAATAAATTCGCCTGATCAGGAGGGCAAAGGTGACAAAGATGAAGCAGCAAGCAAGAAATTGTGCCAAGAGTCTTCCCTTTGCGGGTAGGGATTTATCAGTCACTGAGTTACAATCAAAGTATAAAAGAAAAAGAAAAGAAGGCAGAGATCTTTAATGGATTTGCATGGATTAACTAAAAAAAATGCAGGTTCTTGACAGATCCACACAGGTTCGTCTAGAAGGAACCCACTATAAGAAACATGCCCACTGCTAGAACCCCCAACCAGATCGGCTCGGAATTTTAACTCGGTTCAAACCAGACCCGAATTCAAAGCTTGCAAGGGACCAACCAGTAATGTAGAATATTTTATAATCACGGAAAAAAGAATAATTTGCCAAAATTTGAGCAAAAGGAAGACAAATCATGTACAATATTATTATGTCAGACACTCTTTAACACTCATAATCAACCGCCAAGTCTAAGCTCAGATGAATCCCATTGTTTTGCCTCATCATTCATATAGAATATAATATCTTGTATTTAATACTGTCCTTTTGGGTGAGATACAAAGCCAAAAACTTGTAAAAAAGGAAGCTAGAAACTAGAAAAATATGCATCATGGTGAACAAACATGATACTTACACGACATAAACCTGACGTCCCCAACTTCTTAAACAATCACGGTCCACAGATGACAATAAAGCCTGTGAAACTGTCTCAAATAACTCCTCCGGTCCCTAATATTAAAGATAACAGTCTCAATAATCTTGGCATCAATACATAGTCAACTGTAGCCTTAGAAATCTGAAAAATAATTCAAATAAATAAGTTCCATCTTTTGGCATATATCATTCAACCAAGAACTTTTAAAAAAACACAAACCATGTTGGGCTTGTACACGGACTCGTATGCACCATAAAGTGACTCTGCAGCAGCACCCGCAACAACGAAATCCTTTGCTACTTCCCTGCAAGCAAAAACGGCAACAAGATCAGAAAAATAGATAAAAACTGTTGCATCAAATTTTCAACCACCGAACAAGTAATATTATAAAATATTTGTAAGACACACAAATCATTTCCAAGTTGGTTACTTGAGAATGCAATGCTTTCCTCATCAAATGCATGTTAACCCAAAGAAGCTACCCGTAGGAAAATCATAAATAGCCACAGTAAAATCATAAAAGAAAGAGAGGCAGAAATAGTGGGATAACATCAACCATTTTCCAAATTGCTGATAAAACTGTTAAGGGCAAATGTATGAGGTTTTGAAGATGTCATGTCCAGTTAAGTTCACATTTAAAATCTACTTTGATTAAAACAATATTACCTTCCGTGCAAATTTATTTTGATTCAATAAGAATTAAGCTATCAACCCTGAGCTATAACATGAAGATATTGAAGCTGAGATGTGAACACCATACAGGATTTGTTTTCCAATACCAAAAACAATTTATTTCTACCTCCTTTCCAAAATCCAAATTATTAATTTATAACCCATCCCAATTAATGACCAAAAGAAGTTAACGAGACTCAAGTAAATGGTAAAATACGAGTGTTGCTTATTAGGTCACAGGACAAGCAAAACACCAATTTGGTATATGAGACCCTCTGTAGAAATCTACAAGGAGATTTCTTTCCAATTACCTTATTAAGGTTCGAATTTGTAGGCATTAGACAGAGGTAACAGCCTGCAAGAGTGCATCCAAAAGGGTGCAGCCCATTAAGCCCAAAAAATCTCAATCAAACTCCATAAATAAGAAATTCCGGAAAACTACAAATAAAGAAAGAAGACAGCTACTCTCATCTTCTAAGCCAAGTATAGTACATACTACAGTTAATAAGGAATTGTCGAAGAATGTCCTCTGTTGAATGACTTGCATTAATGTTTCTTTAGAAAAAATCCTCACTGGCAACAGAATGTTTCCACAACTAGCTAAGGTGACCTAGGAGGAATCACTCGTAGCACCCAAGGTCAATGATGTCCCCCATGTAGATCTTGTCCTCGTCTGAAATCCATGGGAGGTACTATTATTTATACAAAGATTCTGGTGGTTCTCTATCCACTTCTTCCACTACACTTATCAAAGATGCCTGACCCTTCTCCTTTGTGAGATCACCAAGTTCACGCATAGATCTCTCTGTGGTGATCCTAGATTTACCAAACTGGTTATTTCTTCTTTCAACTTGTCAGAAGGCATTAAGTGCCCTCTGGATACTGTTGATTCAAGTAAAGATAGTGACAGATCATTAAGGCATTGCTCATCCTTGCAATCCACTACAGCTAAGGCTCCTCAGTACCCCATATCTGACTCTAGTGGTTGTGGCTCTATCTCTTCTCAGTTCTCAATGTTTGGGACCCTCTCATACCCTCCTTCCACAGATCTTAGTAGCAAGCTCAGATTACTAGCTTTTTCCCTTCTTCCAGCAGTTCTTCAGTTTGAATGTTAGGAGAGGTTATATGCAGAGTCAACTAGGTCCTAGGATTGTCCAGCCTGGCTCCTTAGCCCTGAGCTTTCCACAACAAGCATTTTCAGACTCTGCATTAGTACTCCTATAGTGATTGATGATAATATTGTTGCCTCATCCAACACATCCCTCGACACTGACACTTGAGGATTTGGTTACTCGCCTGGGTGGTCTTAATCTGTTTCTGCTGCTTTGCAAGGTCTACCCATCCCCCACCATCCATCTATTTATAATTGTACTAGTCTAAGGGGTTCCTATTTTCTTCTTTTTCTTGCTCTTTCATTTTTGCTTTCTGTGTAAGGACCCTTTTTACCCTAGACTTTTGTTATTGTACTTGCCATATGATTCAGTCCCTTTTATCTTTTTTGGTCATTCATGGACATTAATGAAATTTCTTTCTTTCTTTCTTTTCTCTTTTTAAGTCTTAAATACAACCCAATTCAACATGCCCAATTTATTGTCTAATATTTTTATGTATTTACACAATTATTTTAAGTCGAATTTATTTAAAAATAATCTTGATTTGGAATAGAGCTATTTTATATGAAATTTAATCCAACTTGTCTAGGATGAGAATTATTCTTAATAAAATTTGGTGACCTTTACTTGTTACAAATTTAGATTATTTGAAATAATTGAAATAAAATCTAATTTTTTTGAAATAAAATTCAAATTATTTTGAATGAAAATTTGAAATCTAGACTTGTTACAAGTCCAAATTATTTGAAATTCTACATATTAGAACTCTGGAGTGGTGCATCCAAACGTAATTACAACCAATTACAGCATGAAAGGAACCATGTCATGCAAGGGATTTTATAACCCAAGAATCATGACAAATTTTTGACAGGTTAGCCATGTCTTAGAACACAGAGACGGCATTCCAAACACTAACTCCTTGCCCACAGACTACTAACTTGTCTTACCTATAATGGTTTAAAACACAAGCGAAACCATCCATACCATTTTTATTGATAATGGATTTGTCTTATCTGTGATGATTTTAGACATAAGCCAAAACCATTTGTTTGCTCCATTTCCATCGTTACCAATAATGGTTAAGGCTACAACCAGAACCATCACTAATGATGGGTTTGTCTTTTCCATTTCCATTGATAATGGATTTGTCTTACTTTTGCTCTTCTGAGTTCTTGTTAAATCTGTAATTTATCTTTGCCTTAAGGAATGAATCTTCTTATCAAGTAAATAAAGTCTTCCAGAAATCGTCTTCAGTGATGATGATACACAATTTACTAACTCGTCTTATCCATTTCAGATCAAGACGAGCCTTGCTGAATAAGGTTATCTAGAAAGCTAGTATATTTGAATTAAATGAAACTCCATTCTAAATTTCCATTCAAAAGTAGAAAGCTTTAAGTTATTTACTAACTAGTCTTATCCATGTTAGATCAAGATGAGCCTTATTAAGACTAATGGATCAACATGGGCCTTTTTGAGACTAATGGATCAGTATGGGCCTTATTAAGACAATCTCTGAGTTAAATGATATGGGTTGAATGAAATTCCATTCAAAATTTCTATTTGAAATTAGTAAGAACTAGATGAAATTTTAAAAGGAAATTGTGTAATGACAAATAACATATAGCAGGTTGAGGTAAGCACCATAGAATACACAAACTCCTCCACTATTCAATATGTTTACAAGATGTGTAATGTTGTCTACCTAGCTAAAATAAATAAGCTATTATTAGATTTGCAAGTCATCCACTCCAATTTATGAAACAACCAACCATAGCAAAATTCAAACATAAAGAAAACAAAATACAATAGCCCACAAAATTTGATCCCATGTCTTGTTTGCCACAAGCTAGCCAATAGAAAAAATAATCCTACCCAACAGCACGCTCAGTGAGCATGGCTGAGTGGTAATGATGGTGTTACTAGAATACCCAAGTAAAAGTTGCCCCAATAAACACTAGGCGAGCAACTGTTGCATTCATATAACAAGTTAAAAATGAACGCTATGCATGCTTAAGAACCTAGCCACTGTTTGTGTCTCATGGACTGAGTCAAGTAACACTCATTGACCAATCAAAAAATTAATTATATTTAAATTCATTGTGGAATTTTTTTCTAAATCCATACATCTTTCATAGTAAGACAAATATCACCAAATAATTGAAACCAATTAGTAGTTAAACTAACATATAAACCTCAAGTATAAGGCAACTCAAATAGCTTCAAATACCGTTTGAGAATGTAAAGTCTGGTAGTCTTGGGTCAGTATAAATATTGAATCATCTGAGTCAAGTAGCTTCAAACACCATTTGAGAATTTATTACTGATCTATAAAGTAACAAAGGATTTCCATTCAAAAATCCTTGTTACTTTATAGATGAGTATAAATTGTGAACATCCGAGTCATCTCAGTCCATGTGGCCCTTCAATGTACGTACTATCACTTGATCTGGCAACCTACAATGTTGTTTGAAGAAAGTTAGCATCTGCTTCAATCCACAGCCAATTCTAAAATTCTTCCATCTTATTACAGTATTATTTAATCATATCACAATAAATTAGCAATGGATGGACCCAGAATACAATTGGTCTGCCACAAAGATAAAAGTAACCTTTCAGAATGCACAGATCATCAGCTGAACAAATAATTGGTAACAAAACATTTAAAGACATAGTAAGCAATATTTGGAAGAGGACCTTAGGCCTCCCCAAACTGAATGAGAATAAAATAGTATAATGACAAAAGCCAAGAAGAAAGAGGTTCTGCAAACGTCAGAGGTGACCTGAGTTTTATTACGATTGTCATATGCCAAAAGGATCATCTTCTCTCAAGAATCACTTTAATTTCCTGAAAAGTTATTAAAGGATGCAATCTGGAAAAGGGTTTGAACTTTTTGCATCTTGAGAAACTCATTCAGTCTTAGGCAGGTTGCTGCTAATAAGGAAAAGTATTCAAGGTCAAATGAAGCCAACAAACTATTGATATGACCTAATTAAATTTTTTGAAACACATCACACCAGTTCAGGAAGCCCACTAAAAATTCTTCCGGTGTGAATATCATGCCAGTTTATAAAAACTAAGCTCGATTTTGTAGTAAAGCATGTTCTCTCCCAGACACAAACTAAACTTCTACCCATTGGTAAAACAAAAAGAAAAACTAGAAGGTAATAAGAAGTAATTTTAGTATACCAGACATATCACAATAGCTAATGCCATCCAAGTCCCTAAATAAGCAAAATATTTTTCTTTATTTGGCTAAACAATGTTAGTAGCAACATCCAAGCAGTTATAAATGATATACCTCTTGAATAACACTGACTTGGAATTCCAGTCTAACATTTACAATTCATTTCAAAAGAACGAAAAGAATTGAATAATAAATGCCTATGAAATTACAAAGAAAAATAAATTAATCTAAGTTGCTGGTTCTGGTTTGGGGTCACAGATTCAGTTTGTTGTCCGGCAAAATTTTTTTGGGGTTGGATTCATTTTGGGTTCGTCCATACAAAAAGCATTTAAAAATTAAATATATATATCGGGCTGAGGCACTGAACGCTCGCTCCAACCTGAGTAGAGACCCAAAGATGGGATTGGTGGGTGATACCATTTGTAAAGCCAAGGCAAGGAAGAACGAGGAGATGAAGTAGGTTATTACTCTAATGAAGGGCTAAGCAGAAATAATATGGAAACCTTCGCTTTCTACATGGCTCACTCTGAGACTTTACGCCTGCACAAATTGAGCAACTTCAAGAAGTTGTTGAGGGTCTTCATACTCTATTCCACTATCTAGCCTAAATGGCAATATCAAGAACAATGTATCTATTTTGACTGGATATAATATAATGGGAGCTACCCCCTTGGAAATATATATATAAAGAAAATATGGGGATGTGCCACTTGCCAAATAGGGGGACATTTTGGAGACTTGGGGACGGGTAGGAAAGGTCCGCACCCTATCCTCAAATTTGCAGAAAAACATGAAACATTCTAGGTACTTGTATTGTTTTAAAGGAAATGCTTAGGTACATTAGGAGATGGCTAGCTGTCCCCTACAGCCTAGGCATGTTTTCAATGACCCTTTTGGTCTCCATACAGCTGGGATGAACCATCAACCTTTAGCATTAAATGTACACATACCTTATTTTTCATATGACAGGAGTGAGGGCAGTTTTAAGAGGGAGGAACACACATCAAAAGACAACTTTAGGATGCTGATTTCATAGTCCTTGCTTTACTGAAGTTGTCACAAGTCTGTATGGTACTGCTAGGATATGTAATCCCTTTAATCAAATTTAGTAGCAGGACTGTTATAGTTGTATGAAAGCCTTTTCCTAACATAGTCTTGGTGTAAGAGGGAATTAAGCCCTAGAAGACGCTTTTCATGTTATTGGCATCTCAATCCATACAAGTGATATTGCATTCTTGTAAGGTACCTCTAAGTAATGGAAAACCTCACTTCATGTGTTAGAGGGTTAATTGTAGGTTCAACCCAGATACGCTAATTTTTTAGAGCAGCAAGTATATGATCAATAAATGATCATAAATGCAAGAATAAATGAATAATCTCAACATTAGATGTAAATACATACATTTTTATTTAATATTGCAGATTTTAGGGCTAGTTTAAGAGGGAAAATTCAAAAGTTTCTTCAAAAGATAACTTCAAAATATTCATGTCATTAGTTTGTACACCTACTATCATTTTTACATTAATAGATTTTTGGGCCAGTTAAGACAGAAAAATACCAGTGAACCATAGGGACATGTTTCAGGGATAGGGACGTCCCCAGGATGTGGGAACAACAGGGAGACGTCCCCCACCACATTGCCACCGCTATCTAGATAGCAGGGACGTTGAGACATCCTGGGGATGACCAGACGTTCCTCGACCATCTCAAGGATGCCCAAAAGACTCCCACGGCCACCAATCCATAAAGTGGCAAAAAAATAAAAAGTTCCTTTTTTTTTTTTTTTAAATAAGAGCCCAGGGCCGAACCCTAATGGCCAATGGGCCCCACCAATGCCCCTAAACTCTATAAAACACTCCAAATTTCTCATTTTTACTCACAATTTGATTTCAACAGCTAGGTTAAAGAGGAGCTATAGAGTGAGTGAAGGAGTGAAAGAGTTTGATTGAAGTGCTACAAGTGCAAGGGGGGTGAGAAGGAGCAAGAAGAAGAGGAAGAAGGGGGATTCTATGCCAAGTGGAAGGATTTTCA
Source organism: Sequoia sempervirens (assembly GCA_007258455.2). NCBI lineage: Eukaryota > Viridiplantae > Streptophyta > Pinopsida > Cupressales > Cupressaceae > Sequoia > Sequoia sempervirens. The sequence continues at coordinate 113,106 of VDFB02327884.1, read as the reverse complement.
AGCACAAGGTACAATTCTATGACTGTTTTAAATTTTTATTTTTATTTTTTGTTTATTTATTAGTTTCATTTTCAAATTTTAATTTTATTCATGATCTCATAGACATGGCTGCAAGTACATGTTCAATGATTCATTGCAATTTTCATTGTTCATTGTTCATATTGTTATCAAAATTTGACATTGATTTTTTTTTTTTTTTCAAGTTTGTCCAACTAGACGGAAACTTTTGTGTATCCTCCGCTTTTGGGCTTCGTGCAACTTTAAGTAAGAAAAACAAAAGTGAAATCCTTGATTGACAAAGATAAAGAGCGATGAATTTTATTTATGTATCCTCTGCTTTTGCACTTTGTGCGATCTGAAGTAAGAAAAACAAAAGAAAATCTTTGTGTCTTAATCCTTTGCATGCATAGTTTGTATTTTAATTTTACAATTATAAACTTACAAATTTTATATTGTTTATTGCAGCGTCACAATGAGTTTTCATGACATGAGTGAGGATGAGGTTGAGGATCGCAATGAAAGTATTGAATCCGATTATGCACCTGAGGATGAGGCTGAGACTAAGGGGGGTGGCCATGACATTCAAATCCAAACCACTACTTCCATGGCAAGTGCAACTGAAAGTATTAATTGCCCATCCACATTACTAGCAAAGTATGCTAAGGGTCCTTTTGATCGTAAGTCTCCTTTGAAACAAATTGCAACAAAATTATTGAGCAAGCCTAGGACATCTATGGGCACAAGGTTGTGGAAGTGTCACTTTTGTGGCCTTGAATTTTTTGGCAGCATTACCAAAGTTAATGCCCACCTCCTTCATATATGAGGAAAAGGTGTGGAAGCATGTAAGCTTTTGGGGAGACTAGCAAACTTGAAATACAGAGCTGAGATATATAAGCTATGGGGTGTCGGTAAGGACAATGTAGCCGCACTTGTATCTGCTACTTTGTCTCACAGGCTGCAAGGTCATTGGCTAACCACATGATTCTACTTCTACTTTGTAGAGGTAAGTTGCACATATGCCAAGTTCTTCTTCAAGGGCCCATGTAGTAGAGGCTAGGGGGAAACACAAGTTGACAAGTGATGTTAGTAGTGGTAACCCAATAGTTGAATTATTTAATGTGCAGTTGAAGGATTGATATAGATGACACCATTGGAAAATTCTTCCTTGCCAATGGCATTCCATTCCATGTGGCTTGACCTCATTATAAGGAGATGATGTCGATGGTAGCAAGGGTAGGACCATCATATGTGCCACCAGGGGAGACAAAATTAAGGACCACAATCTTGGATAAGAACTATTCCAAGATAAATGTGTTAATGGAGAAAATGAAGGAATGTTGGGTGCAAAGTGGATGCAATATAGTCCTGGATGGGTGGACAAACATAAGGCATTGTCCACTCATCAATGTCATGGTTACATGTACAGAGGGCCCATATTTTCTTAAGGTATTGACTGTTTAGGACATTGCAAAGATGTCAAATTTCAGTTTCAGATCCTCAAGGATGCTATTTAGGAAGTTGGGCCACAAAATGTGGTCCAAGTAGTGATAGATGCAGCCCATGTGTGCAAAGTTGCAAGGAAATTGATTGAGGCAACTTATAGACACATTTGGTGGACTCCTTGTTCTATGCATGCCATGAACAATGCACTCAAGAACATGGGAAAGATTGATTGGATACAAGCAATGGTCAATGATGTTAGAGATGTGCAAATGTTTATCTGCAACCACCACACTTCACATGCACTCTTCAAGAGCTTCTCTAAGGAGTTCTTGAAACCTGTTGAGACTAGATATGCATCCTATCTCATTCTCTTGGATAAAATGCTTGAGTTGCAAGAGGCATTGCAACTAATGGTTATGACAGCAAAATGGAATCGGTGGCCTGAGTCCAAGACAAAGCAAGGGAAGAGAGTGAAGGATGTAGTGAAGAATTATTTTTTTGGGGGTGATGCAAAATATATAGTCTCCATAATTACTCTAGTCTTCCAGGTGATTAGATATGGGGATGCCAATGCCCCTAACCTTGGAGAGGTGTATGAGTGCGTTGATAGTATGCTTGACCAAATGAGGGTTGTCCTACGAAAGAAGGACCCCACATTAGCATTCTACAATGAGCACATTCAATCATTCATTGGAGATGGGAGAAGCTCAACACTTCCTTGCACATGGCTGCCTATGCATTGAACCCCAAGTCATACAAGCAACGGCCTAGTAGAGTTACACCCTTACATAATGTTGAGGTGAAGGCAGGGTTCTTTGGGGCAATTGAAAAGATGTATGATCCTTTAGAGATTGGCATCAGTCATACTAAGTGGACATAATTTGCCACTCTTAAGGGTTATTCTGTAACGACCCAATTCTGCGTAAATTAAAATTTTCCAATTCTCACCTTATACATGTAAAGGTAACAAGTAACAAAGATGATACAATAAAATTTTTCCTTTCTTTATTGATAAATACGTACAAGTTACAATACGTTTCCACACGAATTCCATTTCCATTGCAAATATAAATCAGAGTTCAAAAGTAATACAATTACATACATAGCTCGTAAGCTTTTGCACAAATAGAAGTAAGAAGGTCCAGGAGTCCTTCCTTTCAAATCTTGGTACATCGGCCGCTTGCTGTGGAGGAGAAACGTCACTCGGGCGCTTTTCCGCCAACCACGGACTTTATAATGCGGTCCCCCGCACGATCATTTTGCAATGAACGACCCTCCCTTCGAAGAAGAGATTGGTAGGGTATCCTTTAACGATTACCAACTGAGCATAGTGCTGTGTCCTACACAACTAGAACCTTGCTATTTCACAATCTCGATCTAGTACTCGGATCACAATGAACTGACAGTGTAGTCTCAACTATCTCACACCTAAGTGGATGTCGTACCTTTCACTACTTTGGCCAAAGTATTCTCATTCGGTACTTCGAATGAAGGTCATCTATCATAAACACTACTCAGGGCCGATTTGACTTTGAACTATCTTACTCTATGCGTAGGTTTAATCCTTCATTGGTTATTCCGTCACCCCAGATATCCTACAATCATACGAACCTACTAGAAATGAGACAGTCTACAAGTGTCTTGTATCAACCTTCCTAATTAGGAAATCTTTATCCTAAGAGTACTTAGCTTATCTCAGTTATTCTAATAACTTAAGCTAAAAGACCTTTCTTGACTTTACCTTCATTTCGATCCTAGTAGATAATAAGTACATCTACGTATTCTCCATATATAGAGACCATACATAACATGCAATAGTCATTCAAAATGCAAGCAAATCCCTCTCTTTTATCTTTTCCCATTATTTCTTTTAACGTAAGATAAGTAAATTAATCCCCTAAGCTCTTTACTCATATATTCCCTTTTTGACAATCCTTTAATCATTGAAACCGTATATACTCCTCATATGGAGATCATATATATTTCATACCTTAATGCAAAACATACACTAATGCAAACAGGTATATGCTTCTGTAAACATGCATAACCATACCTTAAAGTAATTTACTTACATGATGCAACATAGATCTATTTCTTTGTTTATCTTAACTGAAATATTGAACTCAATGCAATTTCCCTAACTATTCACATTCAGTAAACACACTTTTAGATTTATAACAAGAAATACATTCAAGAATATGAAAGAAGAAACAGCATGCCTGGTTTATATCTTTCTCTTTAGAGGATGAACTTGATTACGTTTGCAGCACTTCAGGCCTCCAACAATTCTCAGACCAGACTCTAATTCCTTTTCAAAATGAACTTTTACTAAAGATATGCAGTTGAAGGGTAAACACAGCTTTTCACTGTGAGCTCAGAAATTGTGATGTTAGTGATCAGAAAATGACTTCCAGCCAATGATGAATTCTGCTCTCAGAAATTATAAAATGCTCTTCAGGAGTTAAAGGAATTCTTAGTTTAAAAAGCTTAACTCGGATTGCTCAATGCGTGCTTACAATGAATGGAAGGCGTGTATATTTATATACCCGAATTGCAACCGTTTTCCCTTTAAGAAGGCATGCGGATTGACAACAAGTGCCCAGAATTAGTCAAAAGACACTTGGCGAGTTCATAAACCCTAAGTCATTATAAAAGAGATGAATCGACTTCCTATTAAGCCAGCAAATTAAGAATTCTTCAACTCTCACATGGCGGATTGACAGCTCAAGGCGTTTTCAGTTTTTTTTAGGTTATATTGTTGCAATAAACCAGGAAGTTCGTTTCCAAACGAAAAGGTCAAGTCTCAGACATTCCCACGTTGCCATTTCGTGGCGTTAAGATCAGTATTTGCGCCATTCAAAGACCAGTTCTCCAACCGCGCGCTTCAGACGCGTTTATCTCCAGGCGCGCGACTTTCACAGGTAGTTTTTCATGAACTTATTTACATAAAACGTATTTTCCTCTTTTCCAAATGTTTGCTTCAAATATTTCGATTTGATTCAAATATTTCAAACATATGCTCGACTTCCTCATGTTGCGATTTATAAAGATTCAAATACTTTAACTATATTATTTTTCCGTATTTACTCTCTTGAATTTTTACGAATTTCTCCAGTTGAAAAAGTATAAGTGTCATTTGAACTTTATTCGATTTCAATTCTACTCTAGGTAATTTAAAATTTATAAATTTATATTCACCAGTTCATATATATATTTAATCACAATTATATATATTTATATATTTATATCGTAGATTTATTTACTTAAACTTATATATGCATTCATATATTTAAATATATTTACATACATATTTCAAGTAAAACTATAATATAAATAAATATTTATATATTATTAAATATATATATTTTACATGTATAAATATTTACACGTATACGTATTTAATTATTAAATATGTATAATGCAAGCCAGTCAGCATATATACCTACGTATATGTGTTAATATATGTATATGTAAATTCCTAGACAATAATATAATTAATATCCATTCACGTTCACCACACAAAGGTCAAAGCACAGTAAGTCAGTCAAATAAGTAATCATCACTTTTCAAAGCATAAAGAAGTAAACATAACTCCAAGCCTAAGGATGACTTATCTAGACCAACATAACTGACTTGGTTTCTCTGAACCTATATTGACGTGTGTGTATGCTCATTTGGTACTCGTTACTGCTTACCCGACCAAGTTCCTCCCCGAGTGATATTTCTCCTCTGCCTGGAGGATTGGTCCTCTTTCCTGCACACCGTGACACAACAACGGGAGTCATATGCTCAAAACGAAGCAGAATACATGAAACATTTCAAAAGTTAGATTCTTCATAAATCAATAACCTTCTATTCTCCTTTATGCAGTATTTCACCAAGAATAACATCAAATGAAACATCATTCATATTGAAAACAAGGTACAAGCATCATTAATTCACCTCTAGAATTCACATTTACTCTATCTAGTGATGGTAAATTGTAACGTCATAATTTGGGATGTAACATATTCTGAGGTGACCAAGATGGATATAGAAACAATGGCACAGGAGGACCCAATTTTGTGCTAGAATTGCCATGGACCAATTTCTTTGACTACCACTCTAGCCATTCAATTGCTCTCTCAAGTTTCTATTTCTTCAACTGCTGAGAGGAACTGATCTACTTATAGCTTCATCCACTCTCTTAAGAGGAACAAACTTACCTCTAGGAGAACAAAGAAGCTTGTGGTTGTACATAGTGCTTTGTGTCTCATTGACCACAAGAAACTTGTGTACAAAGAGAGTACAACAATATGATGGGATGTAGAGCTAGAGGAGCCAGCACAGATTGATGAGGATGCTACAATTACATAGACAGGGTTGGTTGGTATTAGTTTGGCAGAGCTTGACCATGTGTCCACTTCTAGCAGTTCTAGTGATGAGGAGTTTAGGGATGATTAGAGGCCTCACTTCACTCCATTTTGTTATTTTGACATCATTGTACTCGTTGTAATCATCAATTATGAAATTTTGAATATAAAATTTGAATTCAACATTTTCATTGTTCAAACTTCAATGTTAATAACTTAATTGTTAAGTAGTATTATAGTATTTAAGTATTTTAAATTTTAATTAGTAATTTGCCAAAGTTTCATTTGTAAATTCAACATTATAGTTCTTATACATTTTTTTATAACTATTTTTTCAAGTACTATATGTATATTAGTGCCACCCCCTGCCATCCCACCATCGTCGTCCCTCCCGCCATCCCTAAACTTAGGCCCTTGGTTCCCCCATCCCCAAAACCCGTCCCTACGTATTCCCATCCCTGAAACCCATCCCTACACCCCCTCGTCCCCTCGTCAGGAAACTCCATGGAACATTGAAAAATATAGATCAAAAGATAACTTCAGGATGCTCATGTCATCAGTCTATACACCTACTACTACATATCTGTCCAATACAGCTTGATGAGGGAAAGCCTTACTTTGATCAGGTTTGGTGTTAGGACTGTTGCAGCTATATGAGGGTTTTTCCTAACAAAGTGTTCATGTAAGAAAGAATAAGCACTAGATGGCTTTTTTCATGTTATTGATATCTTCAAAATATGTAGCTGATAGTACATCCATGTAAAGAACAACTAGAGCAAGTAAATCATAACTTTTTCATGCTAAAGGTTGACTGTTCATCCCAACTGTATGGAGTCAAAATTGCAGTGTTACTAGATGTTGATTAGGGGCAGCTGCATATTTTCTATGTTTTTGTCATTTTGTAGTTGAAACTTGCAACCTTTGGGCATTTTGTTGTAACTTTTATATAATATATATGCACATTGACAATAAAAGTTATTAAATTTTATCAATTCAAAACTAATGTATAAAGGTTTTATAATGTCTATGATGAATGCCTTATCAATATTATCATATGAATATTTGAAGTTTCTTTATAGCATACCACATAGCATCATAGAATCAACAAAACCACCAAAAACTCAAATGTCATTTAAAACATAATAATAAATATTATAAAATATTCATTGTTCAAACTTCAAGTTCAATATTAAAATAATAATATCAATTCAACAATCAGTTTTTAGCATCATATTGTTTTTCTAAATCATCAACACCATCATCATTGACATTAGATGATGTTGGAACATTTGAAGAACCACAAGCATTGCCACTACCACTCACATAAAAAGTATACTTGCTTTCAGACTCCTCAAGTGCAACATGTTGGGAAGTGGAAGTGTTGTGACGTTTTCACACATCACCCCATTTAAAATGGGGACCCCCTAATTTTTGCTCCGTTACTGGTCTTTTGGCTTTGGTTTTGTCTCTCTCTCTTTCTATCTCTTTACTCCGTCTGTCTCTTCGGGGTGTGCCCGTCTTTGAGCTTGAATTGAGATTTTGGCTAAGTTTGAGAATTAGGGTTTTGAATCTTCCAGCCAGTTTGAAGCCAAATCAAGTGAGTGAATTGAAATCTGAGCTTGGCACTACATTCAAGAAGCTTCCAGTAGGTTTCGATCCCATTTTTACTGAATTCTGACAACTGTCTATTTTTAGCAGTCTGACTTCGAAGGCAATTTTTAGGGTTTCTGTGTTGGAATCTTCAACGCATGCCTGGATATTCTTTGTGGGTTTTTTGAAAGCTTCGCAGTGATGTAGCATGCAAACCAGGATCAAGACCTTTTTCAAGAGCTGTCTTCAGAGGCTATTTTTAGGGTTTGCATGCGAAGTTTTTCAATGCATGTTTAGAGAATATTTTTGAGTTTTCCGAGACCTACGCAGTGGTATAACATGCAAAATGAGATGAAAACTTTCAGCAGTCTTCACTTTGGAGGCTATTTTTAGGGTTTGCATGTTGGAATCTTCAACGCATGCCTGGATATTCTTTGTGGGTTTTTCAAAAGCTTCGTAGTGATGTAGCATGCAAACTAGGATCACGACCTTTTTCAAGAGCTGTCTTCAGAGGCTATTTTTAGGGTTTGCATGCAGGACTTTTCAACGCAAGTCAGCATATTTTTCATGGGTTTTTCAAGAGCTACGCAGCAAGGTAACATGCAAGCAGAGTTGATCATTTTTTCAGACACTTACTATTTTTAGCAGGACCACTCTAGTAGCTGCCCAACACTTTAGTATCACACACATACCGACATGCAACAAAAATGGAGTCAAATGGAGGTCGTTTGAGCAACATGCAAGTCGAATTAGGGTTTCCAACTTTGGGACTCAAAATGAGGGGTCAAACGCCAAAATCTTTGAAAAACGATGTATCCCACTATGATCAGTATCTTTTAAGCTATCCACTGGTAAAATTTGAAGGCAATTTGAGCACTTACTATAAATAGTAAGTCACTTATGAAATAGGCTATAAATAGCAAGTCAGCGCTAGACACCAGTGTGAACAGGCCAGTCAACCCATGAGGATCACGTTGGTCAGATTTCAAGTCAAACAGAGTTGTGGAAGTCTTGAAATCAAGCAGTTACTATAAATAGTAAATCACCTCCAGAAACAGGCTATAAATAGTAGGTCGACACGAGATGGCAATGTGAACAGATTAACTAGGTCATGAGGATCCTGTGGTTAAAATTTCAGATCAATCCAAGCTTCAGAAGAGTGAAAACCAAAAACTTACTAAATATAGTAAACAGGGGCAAGCAAGCTAAAAAAATGCCTAAGTCTGAGGAAATTCCTTCACCCCCTGTGAAATGCACCCAAGGTGAAGCTGGCTGAAGGATGGAAAAGTTTTCAAGTGAAGAATTTCTCCTTGACCCTCCAAATGCGCCCATGCTAAAAGCTAGATTGGAAGAAATTTTCTAAGGCATTGTTAATTCCTACTCCGCTCCCTAAATGCGCCTTGTCATGAAGGGAGGTGAGGAAAATAAGTTAAGTCATGACAAATTCCTGCTCAGCCCCCTAAATGCGCCCTGTCATGAAGGGAGGTGAAAAAAATAAGTTAAGTCATGACAAGTTCCTGCTTGACCCATGAAATGCGCCTTGTCATGAAGGGAGGTGAAGAAAATAAGTTAAGGCATGAAAATTCTTGCAGGACTAGTGAAATGCGCCCTCATCTCAAGGAAAGGTGATGGAAAGTTTTCAAGTCTGAGAAAATTCCTGCTTGACCCCTCAAATGCGCCATCATCTAGAAGAGGTGATAAAAAATGTTTAAGTCATGGAAAAGTTCCTCCTCCCACCCTCATATGCGCCCAAGTCACCTTGCCTTGGAGGATATTTAAAAATATGCTAAGTGTTGTTAATTCCTATTGGGGTCTTGAAATGCGCCCATAGCACTATGAAGGACATTGAAAATTTGCTAAGGCGTTGGAATTCCACCTCATCTAGACAAATGCGCCCATGATGGAAATGTCTCTAGAAAAGTTTCAAAGTGTTGTTGAATTCCTCCTTGACCCATGAAATGCGCCCAAGTCATCTAGCCATGGGGGACATTGAAAAAGTTTCTAAGTGCCAAGAATTCCTCCTTGACCCTCCAAATGCGCCCATCTCCAAGAGGTGTGAAGAAAAAGTAACTAAGGCATTGTTAATTCCTGCAGAGGGTCCCAAATGCGCCCATATTGAAGGTGGCTCTAGGAAATGTGCTAAGGTGTTGTTATTTCCTCCTCCACATGTCAAATGCGCCCAAGGATGTTGAAGGGGGTGGCTTTCTAAAAAATGTGCTAAGTATTGTTAATTCCTTCACCACTAGCTAAATGCGCCCATATTGAAGTTAGCATGGAAAAACTCTAAGTGTCAAAAAATTCCTCCTCTATACTTGAAATGCGCCCAAAGTGGAGAGAGATAGTGCTGAGGAAATATGACTAAGGAGTTGGAATTCCTCCTCACACCCTCAAATGTGCCCATGACTAGAGATGGATGGGAGAAAATTTATCTAAGGAAAATTCAAAATTCCTCCTAGACCTCTCATATGTGCCCATGCTTATGGAGATGATGAAATTTTTCTAAGTATTAAAATCTCTCCTCCCCTAGAGAAATACGCCTAACCTTGAGAGGGGTGATAAAATTTACTAAGGCATGGATAAATTGGCAGTAGATACATCAAAATGCGCCAGCTTCATGAGGTTGAAGGAAATTGTCCAAGGCAAAGCAAGAAAAATACGCCCAGAGATGAAGAATGAAGATGAATTTTGATGAAAATATTTTTCTAAGGTATAAAATTCAAAAATTAAAAGTACCCCTTCATCTATAGACCCATGAATTTGATGCTTTCTGAAGGGAATTTTCTTCTGGGTATTGGATGTCTTTGACAAGGGATTGATTTCAAAATTTTCCACACCTTGCCAAAGATTCTAAGATGGAGACTTTAAGTGGTCGCCTGGTCGATGAAATAAAAATTTCCTAAGGAAAAATGACTAAGTCTCTGTGGTCAACTTTTCTATGGTGCTTGACAAGTGAATGTTTTGATGAAATTTTTATGGGGGAATAATTTTTTCCAAGCCAGAGTGAAGATGAGATAATTTCAAAATGCACAAGAAGCAAGGTATGCCCAAGGAATATAAGATGGGTGAAAATCTCTAAGGAATGAAAATGGAGGCTCAAGTCTCCAAATGCGCCCTAAGGGGAATGAATGATGATATGAAAATTTCTAAGGCATGAACTCCAAACACAAGGTTGTAAATGTGCCCTTGAAGAGGACCTTGTAAAATGAACACACAAGCCTCTAAATACATCTAGAAAGCAAAATTTTCCAGAGGAAAATGATGAAGAGATCACTCGGACCTTGAAGATCAGAACATAGAAATCAGGTAAGTGATGTGAATTTATATTACAAGTGTTTTGATGCTCTTCCTTTGTTTGTTTTGCAGAGTGAATGCCGAGGCAAAGCATGATGACTTGGGAAGATGGAGCAAGTACTCCAAGACAACATTACATGAAGGGAGATGATTGGAAGAAATGGCTAAGTGTTGAAACTCCTCCACATGGATCTGAATGTGCCTAACTTAGGTGAAGAAATGCTCGAGTCCAAGACCAGAAAATCCTTCAAGATCTGGATGAAAGAAAAGATGAAGTACCAAGCGTTGAAGATCATCCTCAGGTACTAAAGTATACCTAAGATGTAGCGGTAGCAAGGAGAAAAATCACCATCAAACAAGAGAAAGAAGTTGCAGTCTTGGAGTTTCAGGTTGAGAACGTGCCTGCCATACCCTTTCAAGAAGTTGAAGCCATGATGATCAGACTCATCGAATTTGCAGTCGACAAGAAGAAGAAGAACAATGCGAACGCATTCCCAGACAGGAATCTTCTGGAAGGATGGTGGACATTAATTGCTCATTTATTACCCCACTCTTCTTGGTGGCAGTTTTTAGGGTTAGGGTTTATGTGGCTCAATCTGAGCCCTTCATTGTAATTAAATCTGAGCCATCCATTGGACTGGGCCAACTATAAAAGGGGGCACCCCCCCTCATTTGTATTAGATTAGAATAGCAGAGAAGGAATAGAGAGAGATTGATAGAATAAAAGGTAGCATAGTTTGATAGTTTAGCTTAGATTGAAAAGGAAAGAAAGTCTTCCATTTGAATACTTTGTAAGAAGTTGTTGTGAACACTTTCATAATAAAAGAGTTTTCATTGATGGTGATCTCTTCTTTTGTTGTGAGTAGCTATCGAGGCTTCTTCGTCCTTCCAATTCACGTAGAATCTTGAAGTAGCTTAAAGTAAAGTAGATTTCATTTCATGCAAGTAGTTAGTAATTGTGGAATGTGGTGCTTAATTTGAACAAAACTTCGCTTATCCATACCACTAGCGGGCTCGCTGACGATGGGTTCGCCTTGCATGGTCAACTGGAACATTGTGAACTTAACTTCGATTATGGTTTATATGTTGGCATGTGTCGTTGTGATGGTGTCTTCATGCTGAATCATGATTTGAATACCTCAAGCTACTCCTTGGAAGATTGCACCAGTTTTGTGGAAGTTGTTCGAAGCGAGGCAAAGCAAAACCCGGTTGAAGTCTGCGAGAATTGATCGCCACGTCCCATGCCTTAGAGTAGATTAGAGCCTTCTTATCCCTACAACCATTTTAAATTTAGTATATTTTTGGTTAGTATTAGGAAATTTGCACTTACCTGACAAATCATTCGAACCACGTGAAACCCTTTACTCCGCCGTCTGTTGTCTGCTGCCGAACAATTGTGTAAGTCCCCTCGTGATACCAACAAATCACAGCGAGCCAACTGAGTGTACTCCGTCGCATTGAAGGAACCTTGGAGTTGAACGTATTATCTCTCTTGCAATCTTAGCATACGGAATACTTTGATCAAGAGAGAATGGAGTAGCCATTGGATACTTTATTCTGCTGATTGGTGCGGTCACAAAAATCACATCAATAGGAAGCATCCAAGCTGATATGCTCTAGCTTCATATCCCACAACTCTATATCCCATTCCTTGTAGCCATGTTGTTTGTGCGAAAGGAGATGCAAGTTGGAATACACATACACCAAGTTTTCTGCCATTTTTTAGTGCAATCTATTGGACTTTACTAAGTGGATGAAAGAATATGTGCTCCAATTCTTCTTAAATGCATATGAACTAGCAACCTTTGAAGACAAACTAGAGAGATGTAGTTATATATTATAAAAATTAAAAAATTAGAAAAATTATAAATGAAACTTCAAAGATTAAAAAATAAAAATTTATTCAACTTACTTGTGATTAAATTTGACTGCAAGGGGTTGTGGATGTTGGAATTGTTGGCCATGGAAATACCATCGATTGTCAACGTGCTTCTTGAACTTATCATAAAGATCCTCAATGCTTCTAACCATTGGAGTGTACAAAATCATGTTCAAGATCAAGTTCACAGTAATTTGGCTGAACTGTCCAAAACCTTTGTCTTCATGAGCTATAGTGAGTAAACAAAAGCATACAATCATGTATATGTCTACTAGAAAGGTAACTATCAATAGGGAATGCAATTAATTCATAGATGTAGGGTACATACCCGGTTCGGGTTCGTCTGCAGGTACGTGCTGGGTTTGTCTGATCATTGATATTGTTAATGATATTGCAGCTTCAGTCGTTCCTTGCAGCTCAGCTCTATTGAATGAAGCATAAAATTAAATGATAGCCTGTCGGCTATTTAATTTGTGGTCTTATATTTATGTGGAGGCTCGAATGTCTTGAGGCCGACCTATCTTATATTCTTTATTATTATATTGAGGCCGACATTCTTTATGATTGTATTCTGGCCGACATTATTGATGACTTGTAATTAACATCTACTTTGGCCGACCTTATGATATGAAGAGGTGCGACCTCTCCAAGTTGTATATATACAAGATCATTCGTCCATTGTAATGATCCCATTTTCAGTTCGGTTATTCTCGCAAGTTCAATTCATTCCATTCAAGGGCGAATATTATCAAAGGCGAATATCATTCAAGGGCGAACTCTTCAAGAGAGAAGTGCGAATTCTTCTAAGTGCAGTTTGTGAAGTTAAGTGCAGATCAGAGAAAGTGCGAATTACCTTCATGTGTGATGTATCTCCTAGTGCGAATTATTTGTTAGCAGATTGCAGATCATCAAAGTTCAGAGGTTGTGAATATTATTAAGAGCAAATAAGTTCGAAGTATGTCAAATGCGAATCTCCTTCAAGCGCTGAGTTCGAAGGTTATTTAATGTTGAGTTGCGAATATTCTTGAAGGTCAGAATTATTGTCTAAAGCAAGTTCTGAATTATACTGTCTGAAAGTGAGGTCTGTATCTGCTCTTTGTATCTGGTAAAGGTACTGATTTCTGGCCTTGTGTTCGGCCTCATTGTAAAGTGAATTGTTGCCACTACTATATTAAATATAAGAGAGATCTTTGTTGCTGGGTTTTTCTCCCTCAAGAGGAGGGTTTTCCCAGGGTATCTACTGTGTTATTGTTTCTGATTTTGAATTATTTTCTGTGCATTTAAATCTGATCACTAAATTCAACATGGTATCAGAGCGGGTTTAAGCATGATCCCGATCAGATTTGTTATGCAAATTAGAAATTGATAACTGGGAAAGAATCGAGCTTTTACGGAAGTTGTTATTGGATGAGGCTAATACACGTCTAGTGGAGAACACCTCTTCTTGGTTGCAAACTAGAGCAGAGGAATGTATTCAGGCTGATTATTCGATGGGCATTGTGGGCATTGTGTCGGCTGTCTATCTACAGGACTGAATGTGTGGGCATTAGTAATAAGATTTTGAATGCTCGGCAAAGGGTACATGGTTGGTAGAAAGCGGCTGTGTGCTTGGCATGAAAGCTAATGCAATATTGAGTCCCCTATCAACTGTCATTTCACAGAAAAGTTCATTGCTGTAGCTGGTGTTGTGAAAAAGTCTCACGGTTGACCTGACATTGCTCTCAGATTTCATTCACAGTCCTGAATTAACAGGTCCCTAGGTTTCTACTGTGAGTTGGATAATCTGAGATGTGTTCCATGCTTACTACAACCAAGGGATAACTTCAGTTCTGAAGTTCCAATGTAGTTATGGTTATGTGAAGGCAATAATGCGCCTGTGTTCAAACCGTGAAGGTTGTGTGTTGATCTGTGTGCATGAGCAGCGTGTCTTCATCAAAAGATAAGTATTTATTGTTTGCTGAGTTATTCCATTTATTTGGATATTGTGTGATTAGAATAGAAAGATTGTAATTTCTCTTGATTTGTGTTCTCTAGCAGAAAGATTTTTTTGAAGAATTCAGGGGCAGATTAGAATGTCCACTATTTGTCATGTCTCATGCTGGTGTAAGTTCCCTTAAGAAACATCACACAGCTGAGGTCTCACTGCTGTTTTAGCTTCTCCTTTCGGACATTGGATCTGACCTTGGGTCAGATATGACCCGAAAAGCATTATGATTTCAACAAGATAAGTATCTTATTCTGTTCATTCTTGTTTTGAAATCTAGGACAAAAATTTCAGTCTGCAGAGTTGTGCAGATCAGATGTCGCTTATTTGATTGTGTATGCATTGTAAAATCATGTTTTCTCTTGAATAGTGTTTAGCAGGTGGGATAAGACCCTTTGGAGACACCATTCTTTGTGAGTTGTTTCATGCTAGATTTCTGAGTGTGACTCAGAAATAAAAGGAAAACTACAAGAATGATTGTGATTGACTGTGATAGAGCCTTGATTCCTTGAGAGGTCTGGTTCTACATTCTGGCTACATAATGCAGCTAAGAATTCTGTGTTGAGCAGATTGTCTCTTGTTGTGCTGAGTTTAGCACCTCCAAGAGCAGTAAAGACAGAAGGAAGATATATCAAAATCAATAAAGATAAGTTTCCTTATCCCTTCATTCTGATTTTTTTTGATATATTTCTCTTTTATGTTGATTTATTTATTCATGTTTTAATATTGTTCATAAATTCTTATGTAAACCTTGCATGATTCTAGTCTTGATATTTCTTTGGATAGTTATAAACTGTTAGTAATCTCTCTCTAAAATGCTTTGTGAAACAGCTAGAAGCTGGAAGGTGATGAGAGATTGCTTAGCGATGAAAAGCTTGAGGCATCTTATGAGGAAGTCATGCCAACCAAAGAAATGATCAAGCGTGATGTCACAACTTGCAGCCATGGAACTGAGCTGGTGGTTAGAGGGAGTCCACTTCCAGAAGTCTTCTTTGCAATCTCTGAAGTAGGGATCAAGAGGGAGTTTTGTAACTCACTGAGAAGAAGTGAAGATTACTGTATTGCAAGGCTAGGTACTAAATCCTTAGAGGATCCCTTCAGCTGCTGAGATCAGAATTGCTCAAAGATTGTCATCTGGATTTGATATTGGTAGCTCCGCAAACCTATTCAGAATAGAGTGATCTGCTATGAGGTCGAGGAAGTCTACCTTGAACTCTCTACAGTACCAGAGGTGTGCACTGGAAAACACTTATCTAAGTCAAAGTATTGCAGGCAATCTTGGATGAAGAGGTCAGAAGGTTGATGCAAGTGCTTGAAGATTCAGAGGGAGTCTGCTGAACCTGAAGAAGATGATAATCTTGTTGCAACAAAGCATATCCCGAGATACTTGCGTGGCACAGTTGGATATGGATTGAGATATTCTTCAGGTTGGGATCTGCTATGATATCCTGGTGCAGCAGGAAGCAGTCATTTGTAGCATTGAGTACAACAGAGGCCAAGTACATAGCAGCTTGTATGGCAACTCGGGAAGCAGGGTGGCTTCGTAAGCTCCTGGCAGGATTGTTTGGACAATCAATGGAGCCTACTATTATTCATTATGATAATCAGAGTTGTGTGAAGCCTTCTATCAATCCTGTGGTTCATGACAGCTCCAAGCATGTTGAGATCAAGTACCACTATATCAGAGATATGGTACTGCGGAAGGCTGTACAGTTGAGGTACATCAACACTGATGAGCAGATGGCAGATATTCTCACCAAGCCTCTCGCCGGATAAAGCTGTGTACTTTCGAGATAAGCTTGGTATGGTGGAGAATCCTTAACGAGAAAGAGTCTTAGCATCGGTGACCCTGTTTAATGAGTTCTTCTCGTGAGAGAAGTGAGGTGAAATCCCTTGTTAATGCATTTTCCTCTAAGACGGAGGAATTTGAGGTGCAAGCCCTTGTTAATGCATCTTCTTCTGTGACGGAAGAATTTGAGGTGAAATCCCTTGTTTCCACCCTCTGAGAGAGTCATGGTGGATGTCATGTGTGTGACTCCATGACAGCATCACGTGAGAGAGTCCGTGATGATTTCTTGTGTACTTGTGTTTTCACCCTCTGGGAGAGCCATGGTGAAAGTCACGTTGAGGTGACAACATCACACAAGTGATGAACACTTGTACATACCATACATGGGTGTAGCCATGATGGTTGATATCACATTGAGGTGATATGCTTTCACGCTGAGGTGATAAGCTCCTTTCCATACATGGGTGTAGCCATGGTGGTCAATATCACAATGAGGTGATATGTCATTTCACACATGGATGTAGCCATGATGTTCGTCATCACGTTGAGGTGATATCTTTCTCTTTATATCTGATTGCAGGCAATGATGGCTGATGGATCTCATATTGAGATGATTCGTATTGTGCAGCTGGAAGTTCTCTCCCTAGCTGAGAGGGAGTGTTAATGATATTGCAGCTTCAGTCGTTCCTTGCAGCTCAGCTCTATTGAATGAAGCATAAAATTAAATGATAGCCTGTCGGCTATTTAATTTGTGGTCTTATATTTATGTGGAGGCTCGAATGTCTTGAGGCCGACCTATCTTATATTCTTTATTATTATATTGAGGCCGACATTCTTTATGATTGTATTCTGGCCGACATTATTGATGACTTGTAATTAACATCTACTTTGGCCGACCTTATGATATGAAGAGGTGCGACCTCTCCAAGTTGTATATATACAAGATCATTCGTCCATTGTAATGATCCCATTTTCAGTTCGGTTATTCTCGCAAGTTCAATTCATTCCATTCAAGGGCGAATATTATCAAAGGCGAATATCATTCAAGGGCGAATTCTTTCAAGTGCGAACTCTTCAAGAGAGAAGTGCGAATTCTTCTAAGTGCAGTTTGTGAAGTTAAGTGCAGATCAGAGAAAGTGTGAATTACCTTCATGTGTGATATATCTCCTAGTGCGAATTATTTGTTAGCAGATTGCAGATCATCAAAGTTCAGAGGTTGCGAATATTATTAAGAGCAAATAAGTTCGAAGTATGTCAAATGCGAATCTCCTTCAAGCGCTGAGTTCGAAGGTTATTTAATGCTGAGTTGCGAATATTCTTGAAGGTCAGAATTACTGTCTAAAGCAAGGTCTGAATTATACTGTCTAAAAGTGAGGTCTGTATCTGCTCTTTGTATCTGGTAAAGGTACTGATTTCTGGCCTTGTGTTCGACCTCATTGTAAAGTGAATTGTTGCCACTACTATATTAAATATAAGAGAGATCTTTGTTGCTGGGTTTTTCTCCCTCAAGAGGAGGGTTTTCCCAGGGTATCTGCTGTGTTATTGTTTCTGATTTTGAATTATTTTCTGTGCATTTAAATCTGATCACTAAATTCAACAGATATGGCTTATTTGAATATTTTTCAACTATCAATTGGCATCTGGCATTGATCAATGATCAAGCGTCATACTATGAAATGATTTAGTTTTACAATTCTGTATATTTCTCTTATTTTTTTGTATATATATATATATATATACACACACGTACCCATACGTACCCAAACCCCTAAAAAAAAAATTCACGTACCCATGTACCGGTTTCTCTTATCCCCACCCGTCCCTGACCCCAAATTGGTAACTTAGAATTAATTAAGTAGGCTGTGCCAATAAGGAGATCAAAGTGGTACCATATTATAAGGGATTTAAGCTGCATAAGTTGGACATGTCAAATATTGCTTCAAAAAGAAAGAGAAATGTCATTAAGGTATATGACATCTTACATTTGATGTTGGTGATGATTCCAATTTTGTTGCTTATAGTGTGAGTGAGCCTGCTTGTGGAAAGTCAGAGGGAAAGGCAGCTGAAAAGACTATGTGTGATGCTCTGGTACAAAACAAAACTTGGGTTCTCGCTAACATGATACCAAGAAAAAAGGTAGTTGGCTTAACCAAATAAAAGGTGGAAGGTTTGCTGGACGAACATAGACAATTGTAGCTAAGGAATTTTCCCAATATGAGTGCATAAACTGAGGAAACATTTTCTTGCTCTTTGCTATCTCCAATAATCAACATTGGATTTATTCTTTATTAAGAGATTTACTAACATTGCCAAGCACATTAGATTTTGCAATATGATATGGTGTTTTTGATGATTTTCATCTAGTTGGTTATGCAAACTTACATTGTGTTGGATCAATTGAAGACAAGAAATCAGCAACAAAATAAATCTTTATTCTTGAAACACATGCAACATCTTGGGTAAGCAAGAAACAAAAGACTTTTGCTTTATCTTAGACAGAAGCAAAGTACAATGTTGTTGTTTTGGCTGCATGTGAGACAGGTTGGTGAAGGATATTGACTATTTATAATTATAGCCTTGAGATCCTTGCTGGAACAAACATTGCTTGCCCAAGGCGAGCGCCTTTGCATGGTCAGCATAACACATTTTTTGACAGGAAACCCTCTCAAGTCTATCAATATAGCAGGTCCATCACGTTGCCCATTGTGTTTGATGAGGAAACTACAAACCATCTCATCCTAAATTGTTCTTATACTGCTCAACACTGGGGCTGGGTGTGCAACCAACTAGGATGGCTCAGTGCACTTCCAAATGACATAAGGGATGTATTCCAAATGTAGCTGAGAATCAAAATGAAATCAACTTTCAAATGCTTATGAACAATTTTCCCATCCATAGTAATATGGCAATTATGGAAGGAAAGAAATACGAGGATTTTCTCCTATCAATTACTGCCTGCCTCAAAAATAAATAAAAAAATGGAATGTGCCATTAGTGAAATTGTTAGGAATCTCTAATTGGGCTGAAGAAATTCTAAGAAGATGGAAGCACATAAAACTCCCCCTATGCATGGGGTAGTGGTTGGAACCACTTTAACAAGGTGGCCAATGCAAAGACAAAATGGAATCCACCTCCAAGTGGAAAGACTAAACTCAACTTTGATGGTGCAGCAAGAAGAAATCTGAGAATCTCTGGTGCCGGATGCATAATCAAAGATTGGTCTAGAAAAATGATTATAGCTGCTTTTAAAAAGCTTCCATTGGACACCAACAACGAAGCAGAAATGCAAGCACTATATTTGGACCTCAAGCTTTGCAAAATTCGTGAAATAAAAGATATTGACATTGAAGGGGATTCAATGCTTACTATCAATGCAATCCACAGAAAATAAACCCCTAACTGGAAGTTGCAGAATATACTTGATTTATGCCTATCACCACTTAACAATATCAACTCCTACACTATCAAACATTGCTAGAGGGAAGGCAACAATATAGCAGACAAGCTAGCAAATGCAGCCATAGACAATCTGGAGGAGATAAAAATAATAGCAGGGGTCAATGCAGATATAAGAAAAGACCTGGCAGAATGACAAAGCATGATGATAGAGGAGATAAAAATGATGAACAAGCCTGCATGCCATATCTATCAATTTTCGAACACAGGCTTTTGTTTCTATATAACCTCAACTGTTGCAGCATTGTTCACAATGGCCAACATAAGTTTTTTGATATTGATATAAAGGGAGCTGTCCCCATGACAGCAGCTTGTGTATCATTTTTTTTTTGTCATAATCAAAGTGCTCTCAAACTAATAAAAAAATAAATTCCAAGCACATATCAAATTCCTTTTTACTCAGTTGCTGATCCAAAAAGATTTATTGAGTGAAAAAATTGTACAACTCAGAAGCAAGTGGCAGATACATTTACAACAGGTACGAAAAAATTATAAATCGATGGATAAAATTTTCATGTTTCACATATAGCTATTAATGATGTATATTAGAATATTGAATATAATGGTCATAAATAAAGGTCAAGTACTTAAAAGTTAACAGTAAATTGACATACAAAATAATTGCACGGTACAAAAATATTAATTGTAGACTAGTAAGCAATAAGGAAAGGTGCAATTATTAATCTCTAAGTGAAAGGGTAGTTGACATTTTGTTGGCCATCTCTCTTACTTTATGCATTCATCAAATACATTTCTGATTTGCATGAAGAATAGTAAAGCAAAGTTTTCTCCGTCCATTTTTACATTTTTTCTCCCATCTGTGTTTGCCTTTATCTTAAGCAAAACAGCTCTAAAAGATGGTAAGAGGTGGATTAAAGGAAGGAATAAAAAGAGTTGTGAGGGCATAAAAAATATAAGGCATTGGGAAGATATTGAAGAGATTTAAACATTAGGAAGACTTATGGTTATGGTCTATATCCAGTAAACAAATAGAAGATATTGAAGAGTCGGCAAAGGGAATCAACAAAGGATTGAAGGAGCTGAATCATGGAGCTTACTTAAGAAGATCACTGCTTTCTTCTCAAGTTAGACAAGTAAAGCCATTGACTTGCTTCAAATTTGTTTAAGCATGGTTGGAGAACCATGTGTTGCTAAAGCCCTTTACCTACTTCAAATTGTTTAAGCATGGTCAAAGCACAATGTCTTGCTTAGTTAGAAATTTGTCCTCTACAATTACTGAAGTTTCATTAATTACCAATCGGTATCCTTGAAATTTTTTATTTTTCCTTAGTTTGCTCACTTTAATGCCACTTCCAGATTGATTTCAGATTCACTGGTTCTATTGGGTTTTTCTTGGACAATGGAGGGCAGCAATAAAGGAGCATCTAGGTCCACAAGCGATCTTGCATCACCCAAGAACAGTGGCAGTTCAATTTTGGTTTGCTCTAACTTTTGGGGTGGTTTCAGCCACTTTCAGGTTATTCCTTGTTGGTGTGTCTCTTTGGCTATTGCTTCAAATCATGTCTCAATCTCGTGATGTCAAAAGAATAGTGCAATTATTATTGCTTATGCAATTTAAAAAATTATTCCATCCCTTTGGCATTTAGTCACTTTGGTTATCATCCTACGTAGCATCTAGTTGTTCATTTTTTGTTACAAAATGGCTTATTTGGTAGGGCCCGCATTATTATGTGGCCAAGATGGCAATTTCCTTGTTTGGATAATTTCCTTGGCAGTTCCAAATTCTGAAGACTATGATTTCTTGGGGCCACAACCTCTAGGCTCGGTCCATTAAATGATAAGTATTCCTTCGTGTGGGTTTTGCGTGGGGTCCGCTCCTATGGATGTAGTCTTTATCTCAAGCTAGGCAATACCAATATAGATTGTGGGTATTAAAATCTTGTAGTTTTCCTAGCAACACTTACCTTGTGCTAGACATGAGGACAAAGAAAATGATAATTTATTCCTATGTTGGGTGCTCTATTAGCTTACTTGCTGATTGGATATATTGTTGGGGTCCACGCACTATATTTCCCTTTTTGGATAGATAAGATTCATGTCCCTTAAGCAGTTGTCATGGGACCCACATATGCTCCAGCCTCTAGTGATATATAAAGAATATTCAATGTTGCGCATAGTAGCAAGGGTTGTGAGAGTTTATTTGCTAAGTGGCAGTTTTTGATCTTTGATAGGCATCCATATTCCTATTCACTGCAATCTCCTTTTATTTTGTCTGGTGCTTCTTTTACTGCTAGCATTTTAATCCTACCTAGCGATCCTCCCTCATGTTGTGTTGCATTTTTATTTTGACCAAGACATTACTGGGACAGGAAATGAACATTTCTCCTTGCAGGACCACACGCCATCCTCCCCTAATTCCTGAATTTCAAGTCTGCAGAGGTCTGTTACGCTTTATTTCCTAGCTTGACTGCATTTGCAGACATTTAGTGTAATCATTCAAGGAGGCGATAAAAAAATCAGTCCTTGGCAAAGCATTACTTCTTTGGTAATTGACTTCATCATCTTTGTATTAAGTCTAAGATGAATATAATTTGTAAGGAAGGCTTTCAGAAAAAAGAGTCTAGGAGTGTACTAGAAGAACAATGACATATCTTCCTCCTTAGCTGAGGATTGTGAGATGACATGATGTAAGAGAAGGTTATAGTATTTCCTTGGTTGGCTGATGTATAAGCCTATTGTTGTGTAAGAGTGAGAGGATTGTAAAGTCCCTGCTGCTATGCAAAGTGCCTTTGAGACAAGGATGTATATGAATTTGCTTTAAAAAGATAGTGTTTGCTGCAATTGCTTTCATAATGCAAATAGTCTTGTGGTTGTGACTGATCATATTCATGGCTGCTAGGATTAGATGCCCTTCACTAGGTTCCTAAATCTGGACTGCATCAAGTTGTATTAGAGTAGGTATGCTCTCTCGGATGTACATTGAGGAGATTGAATTAATCTATGTTCCACCAAGTTTCTGGTATGGGGGGACGGCGGAATGGCGGGACATGTTTCGGGGACGGCATTTTTTTAGGGGATTTTTGGGGACGGGGGAATGGCTATATATATATATATAGGGAAATTTCAGATATTCATATGAGTAATGATAATCATAACAACGAACATTGATAAAGGTGCAAATGTAATCACCAGTCATATTGACATATACATTTTAGAGTCGAACAAATTAATACTACAACTACTTAATTGCTTCCATAATTCATGTCAAACAATTAATGTGCATATGATATAAAATTTTAAAAATAAAATGCCCAAAGGCTACAAGTTTGCACTACAAATGTCAAAATGACAAAGTCAAAAATGTCCAAACCATAGTAATAGAAAGTATGACGGCTGCCTCTACTTGACATTTGCCAACATTGCATCAAAATCAAACTCAGAGTCTGAGTCACTACCAATTTTTCTGTTGCTCACTTGCCTCTTAGCTGCAATTTGTTTTTGGAATTTAAAAATTAACTCAAATGGCTTTGAAAGAAAGTTTTATGTTTCATTTTAGGCTTGGGAGGGTGTGGGGTCCACTTAGAAACAATAAAAAAATAAGCATTTTTAATTTCAAAGGTTTTTTTTTTGGTAAAAACTTGCTGGAAATAAGGGGACAGTTGGTTGTCCCCGGAATAGTGGGTCGTCCCCTTGCCATCCTCGAGACATCCCTGCCAATCAGGGACGCTTCGAAAAAAAGGGGACTTTTTGGGGATGGCTTCCAGCCGTCCCCTAGACGTCCCCCGTCCTTGAGACGTCCCCAGTACGGGTACGGGGGGCAAAACAGTAGGGGACGTGTCCCCATGTTTCCTTGGAATTAATTGCATGAAATGGTTTGTGCAAAAGATTTCTAGCTAGGTGGTGTCTCAAAAGACTCTAGTGGGTTTTTGTTGTAGCCATGGGGAAGTTTGTGACTTCAAAGGGCCATGAGGAGGAGGCGTGAGTGTAGGTGTCTCAAAATACTAGAGGATTTTTTTCAAGTATGTGGAACCCTGTGACTATAGAGGGTCATATGAAAGAGGCACAAGTTGCCAAAAAGGGTTTGTTTACTGAATGTCCATTGAATGCTCTAGTGGGTTTGTTGCAAGTGTAAATCCTATAACTACAGAGAGATGTGTGTATCTGTGAGTCAAGATGTCTTTGAAAAAGTGGACAAGGATGGCCTTGAAGAGGCTAGTTAAGTGAGCATTTATAGAGCAATACCAAGAGGAAAAAATCCATGAAAATACAATGGGCATTCATTTGAGATTTGAAAGGTTGGAGGCTATGCAACATGGAGAATTTGTAGTAGATGTGATCAAGAATAGTGAAGAATGTCACATTGGTGGCATGGAAAAGAATGAAGTCATTGTTGATGATATTATACAGCATCAGTTGTCACTTCCAGCCGATCTCCTTTACTCAATTGGATAAATTAAATAATAGCCTATAGCTATTTAATTTATAAGAGATTTCAATTTGATGAAGAGGCATGTCATTAATATTAAATGATGATTATTTATTGAAGAGAATCGAATCCATGAGGAGGCACGAACTTCAAGAAGGCCGACCTTGTGTTTATTGGAAACACGTCTCTTCAAGGAGGCCGACCTCTTGTTTGTAAGAGACATACCTTTTGGAAAGAGGCCGACATGTTGTTCTTGAAGAGTCACGTCTCTCCCTTCACAATGTATATATATTCATTAGTTGCAACTCATTCGATCATCCATTTTCATTCATTGTTCATTCTCAAGTTCGAATATTCAAGTGTGAGTTCTTCATCAAGTGCAGATCAATATTGTTGAAGGCTGAGTTTTACCATCAGCGAATTGCATCATTGTGTTACTGTGTTTGCATCAGATTGTGGTGCTTACTCTTGGCCTTCATATCGGCCTCTATTGTAAAGGAGACATTCTTTGTGATTCAATATATAAGTGATATATTGTTGCTGGGTTTTTCTCCCTCAAGAGGAGGGTTTTCCTAGGGTATCTGCTGTGTTATTGTTTGTTTTTTGAATAAATTTTTGTGCTCTAATCTGATCTTAAAAACTAACATGGTATTAGAGCGGGTTTGAAAAAGATCTTGATCAGATTTTGTATTACAGCGATACTCCTTATTCTCTTTCTCATCGTTGTTTACTTCTATCTCTTCGTCAAGATGGTGAACAGTCTTAAGATCGAGGATAGACTTGAGGGAGCATCAAATTTCACATCTTGGAGATACAGAATTATGCTCACATTGGAAGAAAATGAATTGGCTGAGTTTGTGAAGAGCAAAGTTCCCGAGCCTACGGATGAGGAAGAGAAGGTTCAATGGAAGAAGAAAGATATTAAGTGGAAGAAGAAAGATATTAAGGCAAAGAAGATGTTAGTTGATTTCGTGAAGGATCATATTGTTCCTATTGTCTCCAAGTTGAAGACGGCAAGAGAGATGTTTAAAACTTTGGAGGAGATGTACGAAATCAACAACACAAGCCGGACACTTGCACTGAAGCAACAACTCCATCATGTGAAGATGACGAAAGGAGAATTTGTTATTGCTTACTTCATGAAGATATCTGAATTGAGAGATCAGCCCTCTACTATTGGTCATGTGGTTGATGACAAGGACTTGACTATGCTTGCTCTTAATGGTCTTCCTTCGTCTTGGGAGTCTTACATTCAAGGAATCAGTGCAGGATCGAAACTTCCTAAGTTTGATCGTTTGAGGGCGGATTGCATTCAGGAAGAGTCTAGGTTGGCTGCAAGAGGAATTGGTCAAAGCTTTACTAATGAAGACATTCATGTTCTCACTACTCAATACTCGAAGAAGAAAGGGAAAGATGGGAAGAAAGGATATTTCAAGAGGAATAGAGATAAAGGAGCTGATGGTGCTCCCGCATTCAAGAAGAAGAGGGACCTCTCCAAAGTCCAATGCTTTAGATGTGACAAGTATGGTCACTTTGCTAAAGATTGTCCAACTAGGCCTAAGCAGCAGGCTATTATTGCAGATGTTGATGAAGTCTCTCCGCAAAAGGACTCATGTGAATACTTATTCTACTCGACATTGTCAAGCAATGTACCTACCGACACCAACACTTGGTTGATTGATAGTGGTGCCTTTCGCCACATCACCGGATTTAGGGAGCATCTAACTAATTTCGTGGAGAGAGATTCTAGTGAACAAGTCATTATTGGAGATGATGCTAGTTACTCTATGAAAGGAATTGGGACCTCCACTCTCCACTTGGATTCCGACATTTCCCTACAGTTGAATGATGTTCTATATGTTCCAGGCATCAAGCGAAACCTTGTTTCCATTTCCGCCTTGGAAGACAAGGGGTACCAAGTTGCATTCTCTAAAGGAAAAGTTCTTGTGTGGACGAAGAATTCCAACTTCAAGACTACTCGGGTGATTGGAGTTAGACATGAGAGCCTCTATAGGCTATGCACTCGTCCACTTCAGGCTCTAGTGCATGATTCTTCAAGTTTGCGTGAACTTTGGCATCGAAGATTGGCTCACCTCCACTTTCAAGCTCTACCTATCATGGAGAAGATGGTCACTGGCCTTTTGAAGTTCAACCAGGAGCGCGAAGGTACTTGCAGAGGCTGCGCTTTGGGTAAGAATACAAAAGGTCCATTTCATGGTAGAGAAAGTAGATCCAAATGTATTCTAGATCTTATTCATTATGATTTATGTGGTCCAATGTCTGTTGCTTCTTCGAGTGGTTTCTTGTATTACATTATTTTTATTGATGACTACTCTAGAAAGACTTGGATTTATTTCTTGAAATCTAAAGAATTTGAGGAGGTATTAGAAAGGTTCAAGGAATTCAAAGCTCGGGTGGAGAATTTGTCCGAGAAGAGGATCAAAGTCCTGAGATCCTATAATGGAGGAGAGTACACTTCCGGCAGTTTTCAAAAAATTTGCATTGAAGCTGGGATTAAGAGGGAGTTCAGTGTTTCTTATAATCCTCAACAGAACGGAGTTGCTGAAAGGAAGAATAGATCTATTGTGGAAACAGCCAAATCCATGATTCATGACCAAGATCTGCAAACCTTCCTTTGGGCGGAAGCATCTAGGACAGCAGTGTATGTTCAGAATAGAAGTCCTCACCGAATCCTAAAGAACATGACTCCTGAAGAAGCTTTTACTGGGAAGAAGCCAAAAGTGAGTCATTTGAGGATCTTTGGATGTCCAGTGTATGTTCATGTACCAAAGGAAAAGAGGACAAAGTTGGAGCCTTCTGGCAAGAAGGGGATATTTGTAGGTTATAGTGAAACATCAAAAGCCTACAGAATCTACATCCCAGGTCAGAAGTTGATCGAGATCAGTAGAGATGTCACATTTGAAGAAGATGTTGCATTCAGAAGATCCAAGGGCACTCATATGGAGATTGCTAATGAAGAGTCTCCTCAGGATATGGAAGTTGACCATGCTCCTGAGGTTCAGAGGGAGGCTCCAGAACCAAAAGAAGATGATGCTCCAATTGAGCCCTTGGAACCTACTGATGGGCCTACCGATATTGTGATCGGAAGAAAAAGACCTCTTTGGGCTAGGCAAACAATGCAGGAGGCAGAAAGGTTTGCAGCTCCAAGAGGAACCTTCAGAGAAAGTAAGAGACCTCACAATTTTTCCAGTTATGTAGCTTTGATGAGTCAGATTATTGGGACTAAGCCTTCCAATGTTGAGGAAGCTTCTAGTCAACAGGTTTGGAGAGATGCTACGTCAGAAGAGTATTAGTCCATTCTCAAGAATGATGTTTGGGACATCGTTCCTAGACCTGAAGGAAAATTTGTGGTATCTTCTAAATGGCTCTTCAAAATCAAGTATGCGGCTGATGGGAGCATTGAGAAGTACAAGGCTAGATTCGTGGCTAGAGGGTTTTCACAAAAAGAGGGAGTTGACTATGAAGAAACATTTGCCCCAATTGCTCGTTATACTTTTGTCAGGACAATCATTGCTATTGCTATTGCTACATCTAGAGGATGGAAGATTCACCAAATGGATGTGAAGACAGCTTTTCTGAATGGTGTAATTAAGGAAGAGGTATACATTGAGCAACCTGATGGATTTGAGGTACATGGGAAGGAGTCTCATGTTTGCAGGCTGAAGAAGGCCTTGTATGGTCTTAAGCAAGCTCCTCGTGCTTGGTACGAAAGGATTGATCGTTACCTGTCAAGCTTGGGCTTCTCCAAGAATGATGTTGATTCTAACTTGTATTTCAAGGTAATTGATGGTGAAGCATTGGTTTTGGTTTTGTATGTTGATGAATTGATTCTTATTGGAGAAGAACACCTCATTTTCAAATACAAGGAGTTAGCTTCTGAATTTGAAATGAAGGATCTTGGTCTCATGCATTACTTCCTTGGCTTAGAAGTTTGGCAGAAGCCAGATGAGATGATTCTAAGTCAAGGGAAGTACACCATCGATATTCTGAAGAGATTTGGTATGATGGATTGTAAATCCATGTATGGAGACCAACTTGCATAAATTGAAAGAGGCTACAGCTAGTTCAGACCTGGTGGATCCTACCTTGTACAGGCAATTGATTGGATCGTTGATGTATCTAGTCAATACTAGACCGGATATCTGCTATACAATGAGTGCACTCAGTCAGTTCACGTGTGAACCAAGGAAGATACATCTAGTTGCAGCGAAACACTGTCATGTCCCCGTTTTAGCTGACACTGTTTGTCGAGGAGTTAGCCTATAATTTCGATCCTCGTAGGCTGACAGGGTGTGCAGAGGATCATCGGAGGCAGTTACTCAGTGTTTGGTAGCTCCAGTTTGCAGTTGTGTCAGGTTGGGCCTTCGCAGAATCTTCCAGAGTGCTTTTTCAGGAACTTTCTATTTTTAGAAAGTTAGGTCAGGCGGAAGCTGCTATTTCGGGCAGGGCACCTGGTTCAACCTTTCAGCTCAGAATCGATCCAGTTCAGCAGTTTGATGATCAAACGGAGGAATAAGGGATATTTAATGCATTATTAAATATTTAATAATTTGACTTTATATTAAAGTCACTTTATTGAAATATTAAATTATTTAATTAATTTGGCCTGTTATAAAGTATTTAATATACTTTATAATAAAGTATTAATTTTTGATTTAATGAATATTTATTATTCATTAAAATAAGCGCCAATTATTAAATAAATTTCTCCTAAGTCTTGAAAAGACGAATTTAATCATTTTATTAAATGATTATTAAAAAAGAGCATTGGGTCGAATTTTATTGAAGAGGATATATATTTTGCAGTCAAGACAAATCGAACCATCATGAAATGTTATTCTAATTTGTCTTTTGCTCTGAGCATTGGAGTTTGCAAACCTTAGGGTTTCTGGCAGACGATCGTTTCTGGAGAACGAAAACTCTTCAGAGATCAGGCAGACTGAGGCTGTGAAATATCAGTTGAAGCTTGCACTTGGTGATTTCATCCAGGGATCACAGATTGGGCACATTGATTGATCCATTCAGGGATTATCAGAAGATTTCCATCTATCTATTGAGGCGACTTTACAGAGGCGTTTTTACTGAGTTCTGGCACTAATACCAATAAAGCCGTACCATTTTCTTCTTGCTGTTGGGCCGTACTTCCCTGTACCAGCAGGCCGTACTTTTCATTTCAAGAGGGAATTACATGGGGTTTTCAGCATCTGGCAATTGTACCTTGTGCGCCTAGGGTCTTCAGGGCCTCAGCATTGATTTTGGAGATCAGAGACTCAGTGTCTTGTTGGGCCGTACACCTTCATCTTTCTTCCAGGCGGCTGCAAAAAGGAAATCAGGTTTTTCTGAAATAAATTTGTATTCAAAGCTATTTGTCATATTTCTTATTGTAAATGCTCTGGAACTTTAAATAAAGGATGCGCCTATGATGTTTGAGCATTTTCCACGCCTATTTCATATCATAGAATTTATTTAGAATTTTTTAGCATTTATTAGTGAAAATCGCAGCTCTAGTTTATTTGCAAAAATTCTTCAAAAACACAAAAAACCAAATTTTGCAAAAAACAACAGAATATCAGTTAGGGTTTCATCTTGAGAACCACCCGGGTTCTGACAAACACATCCTAAGATACTTGTGTAGCACAGTTGGATATGGGCCGAGGTATTCTTCAAGTGTGGATTTGAAGTTGCATGGTTATACTGATTCTGATTGGGTAGGGTGTGTCACTGATCGGAAGAGCACCTCTGGATGTTGCTTCAGTTTGGGGTCTGCGATGATATCCTGGTGCAATAGGAAGCAGTCATTTGTATCATTGAGTACAACAAAGGTCGAGTATATTGCAGCTTATGTAGTAGCTCGAGAAGCAGTGTGGCTTCAGAAGCTCCTTGTAGGATTGTTTGGGCAATCAATGGAGCCTACTATCATTCATTGTGATAACCAGAGCTGTGTAAAGATTTTTGTCAATCCTGTGTTTCATGACAAAACTAAGCATGTGGAGATCAAATACCATTATATCAGAGATATGGTATTGAGGAAAGCAATTTAGTTGAGGTATATCAGCACTGATGAGCAGATGACAAACATTCTCACCAAGCCTCTCTCTAGGATAAAGTTTGTGTACTTTCGAGACAAGCTTGGTATGGTGGAGAATCAAGCCCTAGTTGAGAAGGAGTCTTAGTATCAGTGATCCTCTTTAATGCATTTCTCTTTGAGAGAGATTTGAGGTGCAA
Organism: Sequoia sempervirens; assembly: GCA_007258455.2. NCBI lineage: Eukaryota > Viridiplantae > Streptophyta > Pinopsida > Cupressales > Cupressaceae > Sequoia > Sequoia sempervirens. The sequence goes on along the minus strand of VDFB02327884.1, from coordinate 82,689 downwards.
GCCCTTGTTAATGCATTTCTCTTTGAGAGAGATTTGAGGTGCAAGCCCTTGTTAATGCATTTCTCTTTGAGATTTGAGGTGAAAGCCCTTGTTTCCACCCTCTGGGAGAGCCATGGTGGATGTCATGTGTGTGACTCCATGACAGCATCACGTGAGATAGTCTGTGATGATTTTCTTGTATTTGTGTTTTTCACCCTCTGGGAGAGCCATGGTGAACGTCACGATGAGGTGACAACATCACGTTAATTGATGAACACTCGTACATACCATACATGGGTGTAGCCATGATGGTTGATATCACGATGAGGTGATATCTTTCCTTTCCACATATGGGTGTAGCCATTGTGGTTGACATCACGATGAGTTAATATGTCTTGTGTAGCTAGAAGTATCCTCCCTAGCTGAGAGGGAGTGTTGATGATATTATACGTCAGTTGTCACTTCCAACCGATCTCCTTTACTCAATTGGATAAATTAAATAATAGCCTATAGCTATTTAATTTATAAGAGATTTCGATTTGATGAAGAGGCACGTCATTAATATTAAATGATGATTATTTATTGAAGAGAATCAAATCCATGAGGAGGCGCGAACTTCAAGAAGGCCGACCTTGTGTTTATTGGAAACATGTCTCTTCGAGGAGGCCGACCTCTTGTTTGTAAGAGACATACCTTTTGGAAAGAGGCCGACATGTTGCTCTTGAAGAGTCACGTCTCTCCCTTCACAATGTATATATATTCATTGGTTGCAACTCATTCGATCATCCATTTTCATTCATTGTTCATTCTCAAGTTCGAATATTCAAGTGTGAGTTCTTCATCAAGTGCAGATCAATATTGTTGAAGGCTGAGTTTTACCATCAGCAAATTGCATCATTGTGTTACTGTGTCTGCATCAGATTGTGGTGCTTACTCTTGGCCTTCATATCGGCCTCTATTGTAAAGGAGACATTCTTTGTGATTCAATATATAAGTGATATATTGTTGCTGGGTTTTTCTCCCTCAAGAGGAGGGTTTTCCTAGGGTATCTGCTGTGTTATTGTCTGTTTTTTTAATTAAATTTCTGTGCTCTAATCTGATCTTAAAAACTAACAGTCATTCGAGTTGTTGAACCTGAACACAAAAGTGTTGCTGCAAAAGTTACTTTGGAGGCAGTAGCTAACTTGGAGGCTGAAATGGTGGCTTGTGAAGGCCTTGTGTTTGATCATATAGATGGTGAAAAGAGTCTCCTACTTGAAAAAGAGATGAAGAAGATTGGGAATTTATTTAGTTTGTGTGATTCTTCACATGAAGATTTTGTTGTAGCAAAGAATGGCGAAGAAGAAGGGGAAAATGGATTCTTTGAAATTCATCATATGATCATGAGTTGCGATGTGAAGATTTGTAGTTTAAAGGACATGCATGTGTTGGTCAATGTGGAACAACATGAAGAGAGTTACCTTGATGAGGTACCAAATACAAAGAGTGAAGAGATGTAGCCTAAGATGGTAGTTCCAACAAGATTCAATACACCTTCTAGTTAGACCACAATGTTCAATTCAAAGTTTTACTCACCACATCATCCTAAGCATGAATCTTTGGTCTTCAAACAAAACAATCAACATGGCAACCAAGTTGACACCCACAAGGTTCATAGTACACCAAGTCACACAACAGCTCATACGCCAAGGTTCATAGGTTAATCAATTAGAAATAGGAAAAAGATAAATAGCCATACACCTTTCTCAAGGGTATGCCAAGAACACAACAAATAGCTAAACACATTCTCTATTTAGGTCTATATCTCTCTGTCTCTATTTTTTCTAATTTTATTAACAAGCTTCGGCATACACCATAACTCATCTAGATTCTCATTTGGCGAGTTGTCCAAAAGGATTCTAATCATGGGCCTAGGATCAAGGAATGCCAACTTTCCAAATTTCAAGGATACATTTTGTTGGCATGCCCATCTTCCTTGCAAATAAAGCAACTGCTCAAACCCCTAAACCTACAATTTGAAGCTAATGCTTTTACAATCAATGTCCACATCAATTATCGAAAAATGGTCAACTGCACTGAAAACTGTTCAGACTCTAGCATGCTTTTGTGGACTCAAATTCCTTTTACATTAAATTTAAATACTTAGACATATGCTTGAGAGAGTAGAAAAAAAATTTCAAATTCATGGCAGAACAATCAAACATTTATCTATGGAGGTTCATCTCAACTTTAAACCTTGTCAACATCAAACCTAGCTATATTTTCTCAATAAACATTAGTGGGCCTTACCACAGTGGAGGCGTAATAGAGTTTGGGAAGGTACTCAGTGAGAAAAATCTACTCGGTAAAACAACAAATGTATTCAGAATTAGTACAAATTCTGCTGTCCCATGAGTTTAGAGCTTCATGTAGCATCAAATACTTATAAGGGAATCACTTCATTTAAAATGGGAAAAAGAATTCTATTTTACCATAGTGAGCATGCGAAAAGGAGTTATATCTAGAAAGGAGAATCAGCTGCCTAATTGTGTACCTAATACAACATATGTATAATCCAATCCACAACGATCAATGATCAATGGCATCAATGCAGTAGGCAGGGGCACATCATGTGACTCAAAAGTGACTAAAGAACTAAAAACCTAGGAAAATTTTGTTTTTACAAACTCTCGTAGGGAAGGACAAGAATCTGTCCTATTGTTGAAAATAAAACCAGTCGAATTCCTTTCCTGATCACTGCATCCTTATTTTTTTTGATATATTTGCAGTCCTTTTGGGAGATTGCATCATCTTATAGGCCACGTTCTCTTCAGTAAGGAGTAAATTATGTGAACATGGAACGCTGCAGATGCTAAGACTCTTTTCAAGACTATCCAAACTCCCATTTCCCACTCTCAAAGCAGGACAACCTCGTTTCAAGCCAAACCAAGGTTTTGAGGCATGAATCAAACTTGCACACACTGATTAGGAGGTAATGCACAAACTGTAAAGGTATTAAGTTAAATATTACAATCTGTCCCAAATACAAGCAAAAGTAAATTCAATTTGAAGTAGGATTTGAAACAACTGGGAAAGAATCTGAACCTGACAAAATTGGTGATTGATTTGAAAAGCATGAGTCCCTCTGTATGTTAGTTTGGAGAATGACCAACCATCACCTGCTCTCTGCACTTCCTTTTTATCCTGGTGAGATCCAAATTATTCTTACATGTGCATATGTGGTAGCTTCTGCAAATCCATCAATATTTTCACAAAATGTAAGCTTTGGGCGAAAATGTTTATTGAAGTAATATAGGACGTCATTGGTGGAGAGATGGGGAACATCAATACCAAGGATGTTGGACTCCAAGAATGTCTTTCTGTGCACATTTTCCAGAGCATGGCCACCATCTTGAGGTTATCACTCTCATGTTTAAAATTGTTTGCAGATATCCTCGTAGTCCTTCTAGGTATTAGTTACCTGCAAAATGTAGACTATCTCAGTGGGAAAAGAAAATTTGGTTGAGTTGTTCACTAAATAAATATTCGTCAATCATGACGAATAACCTTGAATAAAGAAGTCAAACCAAATAAAAACAGGGAAATATAATCAGTGAAATGCACTTAAAACCTAAGAGAACATGGAAGTTATATGAAGTTAGCTTCTAAATTCCCATATCAGATAAATCAACCAAAACAAGAGGTAAAATGCCAACATTAGAAACATTTTAACTCAAAATACCATTCTGAACACCCTTATCTTGTTGACCCCTACTAATTAAAGAATTTTAGCATCTGCGATAACAATGGTATGATTAGAATAAAAAACTCCTCACTATCCCCAACCTGATCAAGGTCATTGAAAGCTAACTATCTTAAGGATCCATAAGAAAAACGCTCCTTCTACAGCTAGAGATACATTGTTAGACCTAACCAGACCAAGATCTTAAACTAGATCATAAAGAGGAATCATTCTCAAAGAAACACTAAATCAGAAGGCTTATAGCCTTCTTGTCAAGCCTTGTGCTCTATAAGACTGCAGATTCTAGCTCAACAACACTCATGAAAATATGTTAGAATAAAGACTGTAAAGCTACCAAGGAAAAAAGAATAAAGCTTCATAACAAGAAAGGGTAGAAACAGCATTTCATCTCAATATGGCCAATATATATGATGAGTAAGGTGGTGGTGGTGCATGGAAGAGTTCATATACCTTTACTTTTCAAACATAATTTCCCACATTGAAGTAAGAAGTGACATAAAGACTGTAAAGTTACCACAGAGAAAAGCATTAAACTTCATATGCAAAAAGGACAGAAACGGCATTTTATCTCAAGATGGTCAACATATACAACAAGTAAGATGATGGTAATGTATAGACCAGTTTATACGCATTTACTTTTCACAGATAATTTCCCACATTGAAGTGAAAAATGACATCCCTCACCAAAAAGTTTATCAAATCAAGCTTTGTGCAACCCATTAAAGTATTGAAACCAAAAGCAGTTGGTATACTCTTTTACCCGCTTGGCTTTTTTTACCAATTAATGGTTTGTCCCTATGAAAAAGTACTATTGTCAAAGAGGCCCTTGATTCTTAACATTTTCAAAATCCATAACAAATGAAGTGCTAATAATGTGAACTACTTACCACACAAGTAAATTCAACACCTCAATTGAGTAGACCCTTGCACTTGCTCTCCCACTTCTATTCAGGATGTCTTATACAAATAGAAAATTACAAGACAATATTTAATATTTATACACATGTCAAGTTCAGATTATTACAAACAACAGAACGAAGTCTTCCTTGGGCGATAATCGTAAGAGCTTGTGGCAATTAGTATTTTAAGAGCTCTTCTATTTGAGATCAATTCACTTTTTGAACTTGAGGTGTTCCCACTGGGATTATCTCTTAGCAAGTAGTTCCTTCAACAACCAAGTTGGGTGAAATGGCATTCTACATGCAGTTGATGGGATGTTCCTAAAGGGTACACAATAGAAATTGATGATAAATCAATAGACTACAACAAGAGAAGATATGACAATTTTTTAAATCCCAACATTATAAATATAATAATATTCTTAATATAATACTTTCTTTTATTTGGCTAGCAGAATCAAATACCATTTAGTATATACGATGCCCTCCCCTCTTATAAGCTTTGACCCAAAGCATCAATATAACTTTTGACTTCTTCCTTGCTAATGTCACAAATGCAAAATTAATAGATATAAACTCCTTGATCCTATATAAATGGGTGATGTTTCTTAATCATCTATCCATCTATTTCCATCAATTTTCATATCAATATTTGATAATGTTGTCGCCCATAACTTATTATATCTTGATCCAACTATAGTCATTTCATCACAAATCTGACCTTCTATTGTATCTTGGCTTATTATTTCCATTTGCTTCCCAGTGTTTAGGCATTCTTCTCATTGGCTTTCATCATAGTGAGAGCATTGACACAATTGATATCATTGTTTGAAAAATTGTTGAATACTTGGCTGAATCAACACCACTCACAAGTTTTTCTACTCATTGCATCAAGTCAAAGCTAAGTCAGTCAAGTACTCAGCAAGTTTTTGAAAAAGACTTAGCCAAGTTTTTCATGGCGAGCAATGAGTTCTTGGTGCAAACTCACCTAGCAAAAAAATACAAAAAACCCCCACGATTTTCATTTTTGACATTTTATTCTCTTACTTTGGTCGGCAAAAGACATCTTTAGCATCCACGAGACAAAATATGCCAAGAGATGGGATTGGAAGGAGATATTAAGGCATGTTCAAAAATTCAAACTAGTATGTATCTATCTTTATTCTTTTTCTTGAAATTACAAAAGTTGAAAACCTAGGGGAAATGCTACCTACTCACCTCACCCCCCTGCACCCTCTACTACCTCATTTCCTAATGTATTTCTATTGTATTTGCATTCTATTTTCTCTTATAACTTTGCCATAACTTTTTTTTGGAACATTGATGATTTTTTCCTATATTAAATTCAACACAAATGAGCAATAGGAAATACCCTACATGGAAGTATGGGACATTGAGTGTTGTCAAGGATGAGGTCCACTGTAATGCATACTTGCTCCTTATGACAGGAGGAATCAATAGATTACAACAACACCTTGCTAAAATACTTGGACAAGATGTGAATGCATGCATTAAAATGACCAAAGAGGTTACAAGAGAAATGGATTCCCTACTAGCCAGTTATGATATGAAAAAAATGGAAAAGAAGAGGGCAAAGGAAGCAATGGCAGCAATGATGAATGCCAATCCTGATTCATCTACAAATTCCTTTATTGCCCCAAACATTTTTCATCCACTTTCCTCTATTTGTGAGACTCCTGAGGATTCTGCTTCTAGTTGTCTTCATTCTTCACTCGCACCCAATTTCTTTATTCCACGTAGTGTTCTAGAAGCACAACCTTCACTTTAAGATATCACTTGGAATAAGGAAAAACACCATGAGGCTAAAATGGAAGTAGCAACCTTTCAGTACTACAATAATTTACCCTTCAATGTGGCAAACAACCCATATTTGGTAAATTCTTTGATAGTCGTTGGTAAAGGGTTTAAGAGTCCAATAGCTATGGATTTGAGTGGACCATTGCTAGAGGAAGCCATAAAAATATGAGGCTTGTGATTGATGATCAAAATAAAGGGCTGCCACATCTTATCAGATGGATGGATAGCTGGGAAAAATAGGACTCTTCTTAACTTTCTAGTGGTTTCTAATAGCACATTGGTGTTATTGAAGTCCATAGATGCCACATATTAATAAAAAATGTTGAGAGTTTGTGTATCTATTGGACAAGGTGATCTAGGAGGTTGGGGTTGAGAATGTTGTCCAAATTATCACAAACAATGCAACTACATATGTATTCATGGAGAGACCTATTACGGAGAGGCATCCTACTATTTCTTGGATTCTTTGTACCACACATTGCTTGGATTTAATGCTTGAGAATATTGAGAAGATTGGATGGGTCAAAGTGTGGTTGAAGATGCTAAATAAGTTACCAAATTTGCATACAACCATACTTGGGTCTTTTCGTTGATGATAGATTCACACGAATAACAAGGATCTTGTGCAACCAAAAGTGACATGATTTAGCACCCACTTCATTGCTTTGCAAAGCAATGTTGCTGCAATACCTTCTCTCAAGAAATGTTTGTGTCCAATCCTTGGATGGAGACCCCATATACCAAAAAAACCAAAGAGGAGAAGGCTACAAGAACAATTTTTTATAATATGTTCATAAAAAATGAAGAAGAGTTACTCAAGATAATTAGATGTTTGAAGATTCTTTAACAAGGTTGTTTGAAGATTCTTTGTAACAACTCCATCACAGATTATATGGTTTCTACAACCAAAACTGATGAGATTGTGTATAAATGTTTTGATATATAATGTGAACATGCTAGAAACTCAGAGCAGTTTTGACTAGTTGAGATTCAGTATGATCTATCTCTATTCATGCTAAGTTTTAGACATGTTGACAACAAGGAACTCTATATAGAAAAATACAATTGGAGAGAAACGAAGACTTCACTTTACTGATTCAATGATGATTGAAGAAAAATCCATGTAGAGACAAAGCCATACTACAAGAAATATTTGTTAAGGAGAAGCTTGTATTGCTTGGTAGATTGTGCAGTAATATTCACAAATTTCTTTTTGGTCCACTCGCCAGGTTTTGTGTTGGATTTTGTCTAGCATTGTTGGATCTCAGAAAACAACTGTGTGTTGATTATTGCACATAAGGCTCCAGAGTTGCAAATCTATGTGGATGCATGGGAAGATATTCATATTATCTCAGCCCTTGCAAACAGACCAACTGCACAAAAATTGCTCTGGTTCTCTCTTATTTAGAAATATTGTCTGCCTAACATGCTTCTACTTTTCTGTGTTTGGGTGGATGAAGGAAGGTGGAGATACTGAAATGTACAAATTTGTTGACCAAAACCAAAGGCTGTGATAAAAATATTACAAAGATACTATTGAGAAGCAGAAAATGAAACAAGAAAAGACTATCAAATAAGGCTTATAAAGAAAAAGAAACAGGGAACTTCTTGTATTTCAGTAATACAAAGAAGATAGTATGCATGATTGCATTCAAAGGCAGAGCGGAGGTCAAGGCAGGTTTAGAAAGTACATAACCTAGATACATAAAATTGATATCAATGTATTATCCTTTTACTATTAGGCGTTGCAGATGGTGTTGAACACTGGATATACCATTTGTAATTAGTCCTCGATTGGAATGCTACTGAACATATATCAAGATAATGTCTGGTTATCTGTTTGATTCATTTTACGAGGGTAAACTGTTGGTGTTCGATTCATTACAAAGAGATCGCTTAACATGAAACCCCTTGTAGGGAAAATTCACTTTACAAAACCAATTACAAAGTACATAGTATTGACTTTGGTTACTTGATAGAGAAAATATTTTTCATTAAATTGTTCATCTAATCTTGCTTAGTGATCCACTTGAATTTACAAATTGGTGCATTTTTTGCAATGAGAAGCCAAGCCAGATCCACAATTTCCTCTAGACAGGAGCAAACAAGTGGTCTTGATACAAGTGCTACAATTATTGGTAAGAAATTACTTTTCCTCTACAGATTTGTTTTACAGGCTCTACAAAGTGAGAGCAAAAATTTGCAGAAGAGGCCAACGTGGACTGTTGGTATATTGTAGAACAAGTTAGCTATAGTTTCTTAATACTCCGTGGTTACTTCTCTCACAGCTGAGACTCAGCATGGTTCAGGCAGGTAGACAGAGAGAAAAGTCAACCAGGATGCGGGAAAAACAGAATATTAATAGTTACAGCCCATAGGTTTAGAGATTCTTATAGCACTGAATGGTCCTAGAAAGGATCACTTCTTTCAAATTGGAAAAATGAATCAAAATTTACCGTATTGAACATTGAAAATGTATCCATATCTAGCATAGGAGAATCGGCTGCAGAAGTGTGACCTGATACAACATCTGTAAGATCAGATTCTGATGGTAGCAGTTGTTGTCCATAGGTACTGCCATGTATTAGTGGCATTGTTGTAGTAGGTGCAGGAATATAATTTGACTCAGGAGTGGCTGGAGAACTAAAAATCTGAGCAAAATTTGGCCATACAAGCTCTCCCTCAGTGAGTGCAGGCAATCCATTATGCTGTTGAGTGACAATTTCAGTAGAACTCTCTCCCTGATCATTGCTTCCTTGATCTCTGAATGGAGAAACAGATATCTTTGCAGTCCTACTGCCAGGTTGCATTGCATTATGTGCTGGGTTCTCCTCAATATGAAGTAAATTGTGTGGACATGGAAACACTGTGGACGCAGCTGGACTCTTCCCGAAACTATCTGAGCTCTCACTTTCCACTTTGCAAACATTGCCACCAAACCAAGTTGTCGAGGCATGGTTTGAACTCGGATGCAACTGATTAGGAGGCAATCCATGAAGTGTAGAAGTGTTAGATTGAGGATTACATTCGGTCCCAAAAACCAGGGTGTTTGAAGTACCCAAATTTGAATTAATGTTTGAGCCAATTGTGAAAGGAAGTTGAATCTGGATGATGCGCTGATCAGTATGGCAGGTATGAGAGCCTCTGTACGTTATTTCAAAGACTGAAGGATCATCGTCTGCTCTCTGCACTTGCTTTGTAGCCTGGCAACCCAGATCGTTCTTGTGAGTGCATCTGTAATAGCTTCTGCAAATCCATAAAAAATTTAAGACCAATGTTAGCCTTGGGCCTGAAAGCCTTCAAAAAACTACAGAATTTTGCCGGTGAAAAGTTGGAAGTGTCAATACCGAGGATATTGAGCTCCGAGAATGTCCTTTTGGCCATACTTTCGCCATGTGTGGCCATCATCTGGAGGCATATCATTCCCTGGTTCAGAATTGTTTGCAGCGATCCTTACAGTCCTTCTGGGTAGTGATTTCCTGCAATATGTAGACAATATCGGTGAGAATGAAAATGATGCTAAGAAGCTAAAATCTAATATGTTGCTAGACACCCACCACGGTGGACTGTGGAGTAAGATATAAAATAAACACAAACAGACATCAACCAAAAAATGGCTGCAAATAAAAAATACTCGACATCGGACGGCTAATGCTGAGCAGAAATTGTGTACGGTGCATTTCTTTAACAAAAGAAGAAACAAAACTGCTATTCAAATTTACATTTACAAATACTTGAAATCGGAGCATTGTTATCAGTCCTGGACATAACTGAAATAAGACTACACAATAATAAGAGTCAAGCTAATCAGGAATTGAAAATCCTGACTGGTAATATACCTCTTCCTAGAGATTTCTCGTCGCTCGCTGTTGCTTACTGGTCCATTTTCTGGGCTTCCCGCAGGTTCAGTTCCTTTGCGTCCTGCTGAAAAAGCCAAACGATGAACCGGAGAACCTTCGGACATTTCACTGGGCGGGCTCGCACTTGCAGAGGACCTACCTACAGAGCGAGGAGAGGAGTTCCTGTTATCTTTGTTTACTTCAATTTGCAAGGCCCTGCTGCTTCCTTGGAATCTCTCACCATTTTTCTCTAAAACAACCCTGAGCCCCCCTTGCCAATCAGAAGAACCTGAATTGGAATTGAAATCAAGTATCTCCAAGGCTTTGGAGAAGGTGGCCACTATTTGAGCAGAAGAGCTCACTAGCAACTGGTACAAATCAGGGCCTTGAGTAGAATTGAGCTTAGTTTCCAGCTCCCTTGCCAATTGACACCCATGATTTACTTCATTCCGGACACAATTGTCCAACTCCTGACTTCGAATTTTGTCCCACTGTCTGCCCTCTCCTATCTCCATTGGTTCTTCTGTTCACTCCGACTAAAACTGAATTCTCAGGCACTCCAGCAAGCAATTGAGCTCAATACAGACAAGAAACTTAGCTGTCTGTCCCGGACATCACTCATTTCCAGACAAAATTCTTAGTGGGTATTCCTTTGAAGGCAGTGGGTGTCGATTGCAGGGCACTGGGAATTTTGGAAAAGGCTTGGGCTTGGGGTCTGAGGAACTTGGTGAGTGAGGAATGAGGGGTAAACAGAATGATTTATACATGGGGCCTTTGACAAAACGAACAATACAAGAGTGAAGAGGAGTGGAAGGTTTGACTGTCTACTGGGGAGGAATAGAGCTGGTCAGAGATTTGAATACGGATAGAGCGTTGGAGAAGTCCGACCTAAGACTGGGTCTCCCGGGGTTTTTAATCCTTTGCATAGTCAGAGAGTTTGAAAGTCTTCAGCTTCTAAGAAGAATATTTTTCTCCCCCATTCCGCGTGAAGGGAAGAGAAATCCATGTGACTTGCTGACGTCACATGTCCTCCCCATAGCTAGAAAATTGCCGTCAGTAACACGTATTGAGCAAATCTATAATTTGGCATTCAGGATTAGTAAACTTTACACTGTTACGTTTTGGGCTCGGTCAAAATTACTGTGTTTACCCTATTTTAAAACCCATTTTTTCTACTTCATACTCCTTGACCAGCTTCAGATTTGAATATTTTCATTAACTTCTGTTCCTCTTATCGTTTCGTCAAACTATAGGAATTGAAAGTTTAGTTTTTTCGCTTCAATGAATTTTGAATTTTATTTTATTTCCAAAAGAATCTATAACTGGATTCTAGAAGTACAAGCTTTGCCCACTTGACTGTTTAGACAGCGAATTACAAGAATCCATTTTTATATTTGTTTCGGAATACAAAACTAGTTATCCTTTTTGTTTTTGATTAGAATGGAAACACATAACCCCCTTGATAAATAGGATGTCAAATAAATATTAAAATATCAGGGAATCATTTTATAGAATTTCATATCCTTTTTTAATGTTATTTTGTGAAGATATTATTAATGTATTGTTATATTATTCAATTTAGGTTTTTTTGTGTAATTATTAATTTTAAATTTGCATCTTTCATTTTGTCATGCTATATTCTTCAAAGTATTATTAGTTTAATTCATAAGGTTTTTTGTCTTTCTGAATTAGGTTGCATCAACAATTTTGTTCCTTGGACATAAATGCAAGCCTAATCTTAGTATTCCAATTTTAAAATTTAACTTTCTCACTTTCAAACGTAAAAATCTCAAAATATAGTCAGTATTTGTTGATGAGTGTTTTGAATTGTGTGTCTAGGGTTATGTCTTTAAGGATATCAACCTAGGTCACTTTCATAAGGGGAGTAATAGAATTTTGCATTCACTATTGTGATCAATCTCACTCTTAGTTGCAATTAAGTGTCAACTTATTCAATCATGGTTTACTCAACATCCATCTTCATTTGTTTCCATCTTGTTAAATCAACCTCAAGGCCTAATTGTCATCAAAACATTCACACTTCCCTTTATATATGGTAGCCCCCAAATAATGTTTTTTAACACCTCACTTTCTCAAATACAAGTACATGCAATGATGAACCAATTTTGAAGATGCACATGTGTTAAAGACAAAATTGTGCGCATAATACACATTTGTGCCTACTAGACCAAATTATGCATGTGATCACATCTCAACATCTAGAAAGCTCAAGATTCAATCTTCATAGGCCTCTAAAAACTAATTCAATTTCAATATTTGTTTCTAACATTCAACTCTATATCTCCAAATTTTAGTCTTTAAAGTCAATATTGGCACATATTCTCAAGTAAATTTTAATTCCATCTCAATCATTTCAACATATCTTTGTCTTAGATAGATCTTAATCTCTTAATTTATAATAATCGACCTAAATTGATTTTATGAATTAAGAGTTTAATACTATATTAGACCAAATAAATTTAATGTAGGGTTGTTTATTTTCACTTAATAACTAATTTGTTTCATTTAATCTTATTGAAACTTTCCAAACTCCCCTCAACTATATGTTATTTATAAATTTCGTTTTATGAATATCTAAAAAAATTGAAAAGCTTATGAAAAGGATTTTTTTTTTTAAATGTGATACAATGAGTTGTAAGGATAGGCACAAAACCCAAGTATACTTAGAATAAACTAATTTTTAAAAGTTTTTATATTTTTAATGGTAAAATTGGCATAACAATGCCAATTTCCATTTAATTTAGTGTCAATTTTGACATAATTGTTTAATATAATTATATATCAATGAATGTTGTAATCTTATTGGGATCATTCCCCCATAATATCACTCATCCTCATTTACACGTATTCCCATATATTTATCCCCACTTTATCTATATACACACATATTATGATACATTGATATGAGCATTATGATCTAGTGATCTCCTTTGACGTTTGTAAAAAATATCATTCCTTAACACTTATTTAGAAGTGAGGTGAATTGAGAAAACTAGAAAGCAAGTGCACACATTTGGTAAGATTATATCCATGCCTTGCAAGATAAATCTACACTTGTAAAAATAACCTAAATTCACAAATCATTCCACCACAAAGGAGATCCATTATTTTGTTATTGAGACATTTAGTAAAACCAAATATCTATCATTTCCAATCTTGAGACATAGATTTCACGGCATTAGCAACTCTATTTAGTGGCATCATTCTTAGATCTAATTGCCCCTATCACTTTGTATCTACTTTTCTAGAATATCATTTAATTTTTTAATTATCCCACCCATGACTCTTCATTTATTAATCTAGGCTAATTGTTTCTTGTGTGTGTGAGCTATATTAGACTAGCCTAGCTAAGATTAGGGGAAGTTGATTTTCCTTTACAATTTGATGAATCTATTTGATCTTACACCACCCGAGGGTTTTTAAGTTTTGCTTTACACCTACATTATTTTAGGGTTTTAGATCTATACTTTTTTTGTATCTTCATTTTTAAGATCTTGTAGGGGTTTCATTCATATTCATTGTTATATACTTTCTAGTAGGTTTTGTGTTTTATTGTGATCACTTTTTCCCACCTAACCCTCCCTTGGCTACCCTTTAGGACCTTATTTCATATTTGCTTTTGGACTAATATTATAATTTTTAATAAAGTATACCTCATCTCTATATCATGTGATTACTCTTTTAGTGTAGAAATATGTGTCCCTTTTACATTTTCACACCTAATTTGGAATTAATATTAAAATGAACTTAATTATGCCTTAATTTAGTGTTGTAATATGTATTTTACATATTCACATTAAGTTTAGGGCCCTACTAATTAAAATGGACTTAATTGTGCCTTATTTTTGGTGTTATATAGTGCACCTCTTTACACTTTCACACTTATTTAGGGCTCCCTTAAATAATTAAGCTTAATTTACCTTAATTGGCCCCTTTAATTCAAATCCAAGCCTAATTAATTGCATTTTTCGAAGAGGAAACCTGACATTCATTAATGCCTTAACATAACACTTCTCATTGAGTAATGTGTGTCCTAGGTAAGTGACCTAGGACCACTTAGACCTAGGACCTAAATTTAAATTATGTTTTTGGTGGTATTTTAACAATTCCAAATCTATATTCAGATGTCAGCTTGTGTTATTTGAATTTTAAGAAATTAATGTTACATACCTATAGTAATGGAAAATGTCTCCCTTTTTTCGTAGTTTGGGAATGATTAATATTAAAATGAACATAATGTTGCCTTGACTTAGTGTTGTAATGTGTTTTACACATTCACATTAAGTTTAGGGACCTTTTTAACTAAATCGATTTAATTGTGCCTTATTTAGGGTGTTGTAAAGTGTATCTTCACACTTTCACACTAATCTAGGGATTTATTAATTAATTGAGGTTAATTGGTATTAATTCCCCCCTTTAATTCAAATCCAAGCCTAATTAATTACAAATTTTGAGGGATAAAACCCGACATTCATAAATGATATTACACAACACTTAATTTTTGAAGGTGTTTGTCCTAGGTTAGTGACCTAGGACCCATTCACACTTGGTGAATGGGTCCTCACTAGGTCCTAGGGCCCTGTTTTCACATAACATTTCACAATCCCCAAAGTGTGTCCTAGCTACGTGAGCTAGGACCTACTCACCACATGGAAAATGGGTCCTCACTTAGACCTAGGACCCCCCCTTGGGATATGTTTTTGGTTGTATTTTAATGATTTCAAATCCTAGATTTGATGTCAACTTGTGTTATTTGAATTTCAAGATTTAATGTTAAGTTATGTATAAATATAAGGCTATTTCACTTAGTTTCACATGGAAATTTTTAAGTCTACAAGCATTATAGAAAATTTATGAGCAAGTGTGATCAAGAGCATTTCTAAGACATTCAAGGGCATAATTATTGAAGATTATTGCAACAATCAAGATCCATTTCATCATGTCAAAGGCATAGTGCATCATGCATGTTGTTGAGCTAATGTGCTAATGTAGCAATGGAGATCATATTCAAGCATTATTTCATATCAAATTTCATGATCAAGATCTACATTCATCGAGGCCACTTCATGCAAGATTGCTAATTTGTACTCCAAGGCTCCAATTAAGGTTTGGTCAGTTGTTACATATTGTTGTTCATTCATCATTCTTTTATGCATTGTTTCATTTCAAGGTTTAAAATTACCAAAATGGGGTTTGACCAAGGAAAACCCTATTCCCTAACAAAACAACATGTTTCTCTCCTTTGATGTGTGATTGCAAGTTTTAGGTTGAAGATCATTTGGAGAGAAAAATTGTAAAAGTTGTCAAATTTGCTAAGAAAGTTTTCAAATCATGGAAACTAAGCTACATGATTTATTTTCAGCTTTTCAACAATGCCCGAATAGGATATGGAAGTGCAGACATTGTAGAACATAACCCAAAAACATATTTTGCAAAACCCTAGCCTAAACCCATTTGCCATAGGGTGAATGAGTCCTTGACAAGGCCCGAAAAAGCACTTTTTGCAATAGGTACACAAGATTTGACCTTCTTAAAACTTTCCTTTTTACTAGTATTTATGTTAGGATTAATTTATGTAACTCATTTATGCATTATAACGCTCATAATTGATTGAAATGATAAGTGAAATTAGGTTCATCATTTTGATTACATTGTGGTGAACCTATTTTCCTTCATTTCAATACATATAAATATAAGGTCATTTCACTATGTTTCTCCTAGAAGATTTTCATGAGATCAAGTTAGAATTCAAGAGCATTTCAAGAGCAATTCAAGGCATTCAAGGGCAGATTTATTGAAGATTTATTGCAGCAATCAAGATCCAATTGTCATATCAAAGTCTTCTTGCATCATGCATGTTTTTGGAGATAATATGATGATGTAGGTTTCATGATCCATTCAAGCATTCAAAGCATTGTTTCAGGTCAAGATTCAAGATCTGGATCCACATCCATTGAAGCCATTTCATGCAAGTTGCAGATTTACATTGAAGGGTTCATTGAAGGGTTTGGTGAGTTATCACTAGTAGATTTTGACAAATAAATGACTAGGTGACTAAAAGTTTTAGTCACAATAAACTAAAAATGACTAAATTCTACTAATTTTTTACAACTCAGATATAAATGAGTAAATAAATGACTAATTTGGTCGTTGACTAAAAAATTATTTAGTCACAAAAATAAAAATGACTAAATAGTTAGTCACCAAATACAAATTAGACAAAAAATTTAAAAAACATTTTGGCCAATTATTAGCACGATTCATGAATTTGCGTTTATTCACATTCATTCCAAATGGAATTCATTACAGAGCTCAAACACATTATTGTAGTTGGTTAGCCTAGAGCTCGAACAACTAGTTAGCTTGGCATTGAGGCGTGTGGTTTGACTTATAGTAGTTGGGCACATAAACTACACTAGGCGTTTTGAGTTACAACACTTGCATGGGCGATAACGATTGTTTGGAGAGGACCTGGAGAATCTGAAAAGGTAGGCAAGGACTTTGGTGTTTGCTGCAAAGTATTTGAAGTCTGCAATGAAGTCAGATTTGGGGACACCCTATGTAGCGAATTCATAGGTAATTTGAAACACTCATTACATTAAACACAAAATCTATAGTTTTCTGATTGGCAACTTATAGTAGTTACAATCAACTACTCTTAATAATGTTCTTGTACAATCTTTCCATTATTCTGCTTCATAATGTGTTTGAACTAAATATAATAAAATTTGGGTGTTAGTACCAAAATAGAATTTCCTCAAACAATTTTGATACATTTTCACTACAAGCACAAATTGTCCTTGTGCAAAGTAAACATGTGCTAGATTTACCCACACATCAGGCATCTGAACAAAGATGTTTCCTGCAACAACTTCTTGTACCTATGTAAATATTTCCTTTGCAATACCAAATTGACCCCTTTCAGCTAGCACAATGGTTGCCCCCTTTTTGGGTGTTAGTACCAAAATAGAATTTCCTCAAACAATTTTGATACATTTTCACTGCAAGCACAAATTGTCCTTGTGCAAAGTAAACATGTGCTAGATTTACCCACACATCAGGCATCTGAACAAAGATGTTTCCTGCAACAACTTCTTGTACCTATGTAAATATTTCCTTTGCAATACCAAATTGACCCCTTTCAGCTAGCACAATGGTTGCAGCATAAACATTTCTTGGTCTCTGAGCCAACACTTTACAATGGCTGCCCCATTTGCAACATAAAAATTTTCACTGCAAGTGGAAACTGTCCTTGTGCAAAGTAAACATGTGCTAGATTTACCCACAAATCAGGCATATGAACAAAGATGTTTCCTACAACAGCTTCTTGTACCTATGTAAAAATTTCCTTTGTAATATCAAATTGACCCCTTTTAGCTAGCACAATAGTTGCCCCATTTGCAGCATAAACATTTCGTAGTCTATGTGCCAACACTTAAGTGGCCCCTTTTATGACATTAGGATCCTCTTGAGTTATTATTATACTCCTATTTTCCAAGAGAAAAATCCCCAATGCCCATGGGAAGTGAATGATGAGCATTTGAGTTTCAACTTGGTTTCATTTTGAAAAGGGGACATTACATTGTACAAGATTTGTTTAACAATAGAATAATTTAATCCACCTATTTGGGACTATAAAATAAAAATAGATGAATTAATCTATTTTCAATTATAGTTTCTTTTAATCTAGAACTTGATAGAAAGATAAAGCATAATACATTGAAGGACACGAAAAATGTTCTAAAATAAAGACTAAAATAGGTTGCCCATAAAAAACAAGAAAGAGGAAAAATGAAATGATAACATATAGATGATTCATTTGAGGTTTTTGATGAGATCTCATTTAACTATGTCAAATGGATTTGGAAGGGACAAAGCATATTTGATTGAAATTTTTTGAGGTAGCTTATTCATTGTCATTGTATGCATCATCTTCTCTTGGAATCTATTTCTATAATGCACCAAGCCTAGAATTGATTGGGGATGCACTTAAGGTGGATAAAAACTCATCAAATGCTCTATGTATGCTTGGAAACATGAAACTGAAAAATAGATTATTGGATTAAAGCAAAATAAACAATTAAAGTAGCATGCCAACTTGTCTTGGTTGATGAAGCAAAAAAAAAGTTGATGAAGAATGAAGGATTTAGATGGAAAGGAGAAAGCAAGAGGAAGAACTTCAACGAGTGATGTAATAAGAGGAGCAATTTGAACATGTGAAGGAACTATGGAAGAGTAAGTGTAAGGCCAGGGATGATGATGATGATGAGGTTGGTCAGTCTGAGAAGAAACAAAAGAAGAAAAAGAAGAAGGCTAAGGACCAAAAGGCTTATGATTCTTATATGGAGGAACCTGATGTTGCCATGGAAGATGACGCAAATTATATGAGTGATAAGGAACAAGATGATGCAAAAAATGCCCAAGATCTTCTTGCAGTTGCAAGTCTAGAAGACTGATTATGGTGAGACAAATTCTCTAGTTTCAACAAAATCGCGAAGGAGACATGCATACTTTGATTCTGAAGATGATGAACCATTACAAAAATAGAGTCTGAGAGAAGATGATCCATATGATGATGATGTCTAGGCTTCCTGAGCTTTAACCAATCCTATCTCTTATTTTCCAAAAGAAAATCCCCAAGGCCCATGGGAAATGAATGATGAGCATTTGAGTTTCAACAGATTCCAAGAGAAGATGATGCATACAATGATGATGGATAAGCTACCTCAAAATGAACCTACTTCTACTAATGGATATGTAGGTTCATTTTGAGGTAGAAAGTGGGTCAAAACACTAATTAGAGTCACTAGGTGTTGAGAAAGTAGTTCAAATGATAAAAACTAAAGAGTAGCACCAACCTCATTTAGTTGTAGGTATCTAGACTACTAAAACCAACTGATATATGATTGGAGTCACCATGGTGTTGTTTGATTAGCCTCCAAAGGCTATAATACTGAGAGAAACACCAAATCTCTTAGTATTTTGATGACAAGTTCATCGAACTAGTCCCACCAGGCGTGCCAAAAACTGTTCTCCTAATAGTACACCCTTATTGAGTGAACTCAGCCTATTGGTGAAACATTGGAACTTTTCTAAGGCCGTGGGTCACCTAAATCATAAAATAACCTCCAGAGAAAGCTAGCTCTTATGATACTCACCTAAACTACTTCTTGTTGGGAAAAGGGTAAGAAGGAAACATGAAAATGAACCTAATTTTTGAGGTGATGCACCAAATGATTATCTAAACTTGTAAAAATAGCTTGCACACACATTTTTTATCAATAACATAGCTTTACATGCACAACTCAATTCTATATGTTTTTGCATCAATATTTCATGAGGAGGATATAATGCACAATCCTAGAAGGAAAGAAACCTTTCACAACTTGAACTATTTGCACTCCAACACAATTCACAATTTGCAAAATACATATATTTTTTGCAAAAGGTGCTACTAATGAGACATAACAAGGAATGAGATAATTTCACAAGTAATTGCATCAATCATCCAAATGCACACAATAGAACAGAAAATTAAGAAGGAAAAATTGCTTATCTCCATTGATCTCCAAGGTGTAAACTACTATACATGTCAAAATGAGTTACAAATACGGTCTTTTTTTGCAAAGGACTTCAAAAGTCACAAAGTAGACAAAAGAGAATGATAAGAAATAACTTCAAAAAAAGAAGTTTGAAGTTACTTATGCTTGCAAGGAAGTTGCACAAAGATAGGAACTAGAAACTTCCTTGGTCATGTACAACCAAAAATCCTAAAATCTAGCCCCTAAATCCACTCCAAAAAGGCTCATGGATGAAGAAAAGTTCAAGCCTTGACCGCACCTATCATAAAGACACCTAAAAATGCTCCAAAATGCTCTCCAAGGCCTTCAAAACTGATTCTAACCACTCCTATATTCCCTCCACATGTTTTTCAACCTCTCCAACATCCCCTATATGCTTGGCACTTGCACGCTAATACTCAACTATATCCCCTTGACTTATTCTTGAAATCCAACGCTTCTTATCTTGCATTTATATGATATTAACAAAGTGATTTATATATTATCACGTCAATAATGTTTTACATTTTCAAATTCATTCCAACCTATGCAAAATAAAACCCTTGGCCATGTCTTGGAAAACAAGACAAAAAATACAAGTCTTAAAGGGGTATCATTTGGTTTGACTTTGCAAAAATATGCAAAGGAGACTAAGGAATATTAATACCATAATGCAAGGAATAACATGGCATTAGTTTATGAAGAAAATGTTAAAACAAAGGCAAAAAATGCCATTGCTTATCGGTCAACATTAGGGTTTTGGAAACCCTAAAAGAGAAACCGCGGTCAACATCACTTCATCTCATTTTTGCACCTTTCATTCTGTTGGGTGCTGCCATGATCTGCAACCGAGCCTTCGTAGAGATTTTAGCTGGAAATTTTTTGAGACCGAGCTTGGGTAAGCCATTTTTTGTATCTTTCTGTGAGTGAAAATCTTACTTCGAGCTCCCTTTGTACAAAAAATAGTGAAAATGTTTATTCTCTACATTTTCTTTTCAATATATATGCTTTGAAAACTTGTTTCGAGTTCTATGAGTAGAAAATGATGAAGATATCTTGTATTTTCCTATGTTTTTCTATATATGCTCGAACTTTATGATGATTCTATTCACTGAGTAAATAAAACTCATTTTCCTATTGAGGATTTCACTTCTGCGTTGTGATCGAGGCTTACATTTACTGTATTTTGTGTTCCATTTTTTCACTCATATAAAAAATTTGAAGATTTAAAAAAAAAAATGCCACAGGTCGTGGCTTCACTTTGTGCATTTTGTATGAAAAGAAGAAGAAATTCCTCTACCTCAGCTTGGCCCCACATCTTTCATGGCCACGACTATGAATACGTGTTCTAGGTTTCTTTTATTTGCAACAAATAAGGGTTTGAAACTTTGTCTGAAACTTGAGCTCCCCCTTTTGCTTCCTCTTAGAAGATGAAAAGAAACCCTTCCATTTTGACACTCGGCCTCTTGGTGTTTTCTGCAAATTTATAAGGTCGTGACCTTCATTCACTATCTTGAGCTCCCCATGAGCATTTTGCATTTTGGGTTTGTAATACCATACTTGCAAAAGCTTTAGGGTTTGAAACCCTAAGCCTCTGCTCTTGCAATTTTATTGAAATCTTCATGTGTTTGACTCTGGCCAAGGCTTGGTCTTGCATATTCTTTCTCCATTCAATGTTGCTTTTGTCAAGTCCCATGCCAATGTCAAACATTATATCTCTATTCCTTTATAATGGTGTCACAATCCATTCCTATCAAAGTGACTATCTCCTTGTGAGGTCTATAACATGGCTCTGTGTTACCTTTTAGGTCTGCAGGTCTGTTGACAGTATTGAGACTATTCACTTGTCGTCAAACTTTGTATTGTGTTTGTGATAAAAATATCAAAGGTGCCTAGCCTATTATTAAATGACCTTGTCACTTGTGTAATCGAAGCATTGTATTCCTTCAATGAAGAGCATTACCCATTGTGATAACTGGGTCATTCTCTATGAATATGTTAACTGTGAACCCTCCAGGAAGTGATGTCTTTTCCAAATTATCAATAGCAGGGAACAAATATTCTTGCTTGCAAACTTTCTCTTATCAACTTAGTAATATTTATTTTCATCTATTTGCAACATACATATAACTACCTTCAACTTTTGAAACTATTCACTGTTCTTACCTTTAACACTCCCTGTGGATTTATCTGCTTGACTACTAAGGTCACTGCTTCAACCAAATTGCAAAGAGTGTGAACTTATGTAGCTGTGAGAACAATGATTATGACTGTCATTTATATGTTGAGGTTATTCCTTCACTTTTTCATCATTGACTTTTGGAAGTACATATTTAATGAATGGCATTGTTTCCTTCATAAGTTATAAAACTATCATGTTTTACATACTTAACTTGAATGATTCCTTTACCTTCGTTCAATCTTTATGTAACTCATTAGAACCCCATCTGACATGACTATAGACTGACTATGTCATTTTTCAATTCTACATTTGATGAAATCTGTCTTGAGACATGATGATCTTATTAATCTTTTCAAAGATCTGCCCATGTGATGAATATTGAAGCCTTCTTGTTGCGTAATGATGACACTACAACAAATCCCTGTGATTTGCTCCATTTTTTGCTCCCACCCACTGTTTTAATGTATTTTTTGGCAATTTTTTGAAAAAATAGGTGCTATTTATCGGGATGGTGCAATTTTTGGCGTTTATTGTGCCGATTAGTACAAGTCGGTGCTAATTAGCGCCTAAAGTAACATTGTCTTTAGTGCCAATAATAGCTTCGAGTGTACCGCTGCCTTGATCGCCGCCTTTAGCTCCGAGTTTAGATTCGAGTTTAGCATCACTTTTAGCTCTGACTTTGGCTTCAAGTTTAGCTCCGGGTTTAGCACTGGTTTAAACACCCCTATGTCGAAGATACTTATTTATATGTCTCATCGATGATGTAAAACAATGAAATGTCAACAAGATACAGGCATATCGAGGAGAGAATCACTTATGTCACATCAACAAGGTATATCTACAAGTGCTAAGAGAAACACAACTCTTGGATATAACGAAGTAATGTCAATGAGACATTGAGATATCAGTAAGACAAATAAGATTGTCTCATTGACACTCTTCAAGTAATGATCAAAAGCATACACTGCTATACTACCGGGAAGGTGAGCAACATATGCGGTAGATCGGTAGACACCACAACCCCGCAACAAGAAGCCTTGAGCAAGGAGGTAGTGTGGTAAACAACAAAAGGGAAGGGAAAAACACTGCTATACCACAATTATAATCACAAGTCTCCCTGACATGGCAGAGTTACATCGATATATAAAGAAATATCGCCGAAGGAAAATATCGATGAGACAATGGCATATCGATAAGAGATATTAACTTGTCTCATCGACATTGGCAACCAACATCAGAGGAACATAATATCTAATGTCAATGAGACTTTGAGATATCATTAAGACAAATAAGATTGTCTCATCAACACTCTTCAAGTAATGATCAAAAGCATACACCGCTATACCACTGGGAAGGTGAGCAACATATGCATTAGAGCGGTATACACCGCAACCCCGCAGCAAGAAGCCTTGAGCAAGGCGGTAGTGTGGTAAACAGTAGAAGGAAAGGGAAAAACACCGCTATACCACAACGATAATCACAAGTCTCCTCAACATGGCAGAGTTACACCGAAATATAAAGAAATACCGCCGAAGGAAAATATCGATGAGACAGTGGAATATCAGCAAGAGATATTAACTTATCTCATCGACACCAACAACCAACATTAGAGGAACATAAGATCTAATGTCGATGAGACATTGACATATCGGTAAGACAAAGAAGATTATCTCATCAACACTCTTCAAGTAATGATCAAAAGCATACACCGCTATACCGTCAGGAAGGTGAGCAACATATGTGGTAGAGTGGTATCCACCGCAATCTCGTAGCAAGAAGCCTTGAGCAAGGAAATAGTGTGGTAAACAGTAGAAGGGAAGGGAAAAACACCGCCATATCGTAGCGGGTAGCGGGTATAATAAGAGATAGCGGTAGTACGGTAATCATGGCGTCATTACAATTTACACCAATACATGTAGAAAATAACATCAATTTCCAAAATTAAATGCTATTAAATTATTAAGAGTTGCCAAAAATAATATAACTGAATACTGCACCATCCAAAGATAAATGAGTTTTCCCAATATCACACTCAATTGCAGTGCACTAGTGTGGAAGGAGCTAAGGATACGAGAAGAAGTCCTGCAAGTGTGAAATACTTGGGTAAGTGCACAAAAACTCTCTGAAAGAGCTTTGTAACATAAAAAATATTTCAAGGTTTTGTCATCTGAAGCCATAGTAGAGAAAATTGAAACATGCCTCCTAAAAGAAAACAATTAGAAGTAAAAGAAAGTTGGCCTAAAATTAAAGATGAAGAACCTAAAGTAAAGAAGAAAGCACTCCATCCTAAAACAAAACAATTAGAAGTAAAAGAAAGTCAGCCTAAAATTAAAGATGAAGAACCTAAAGTAAAGAAGAGACCACTCCATCAGTCCATATTAGATATACTTCCAGGGTCTACTAAAGAGGGTAATAAGAAGTTTCTCATGGACACCGCACAAAGTTGTAGGGATGCCCTCATTTCCAAATTTGGATGGGACCTATTTTGGTATTTTTACAGTAAGAGAAATGAGAAGATTCTGGTGTCAAATGCTTGGATGTTGGATATAGCAAAGGTTGATTGTCCCAAATGTGTTTTTTGATGTAGAATTTATCAGACTGCTAGCCAAACACTATCACTCAGCTACCAAAATAGTAAGGTTTCCAAACGACACAATATTGGTAGAAGTAACCAAAAAATCCATCATTGAGTGTTTTGGCTTAAACAAGGAGGCTTTGACCAAGATAAACCTACAAAAAAGTGAGGAGGATTATGCTAGGTTAAAAAAGACTTATAGAAGTGATGAGGTACCCCTATATATGAAAAAAGGCATTGGTAACAAAACATTCCCCATCTCTACTACCACTACTAAACCATTTAATGTGATAGATTTTCAGTATTACTTTGTGAATACATATTTAGCTCTTTGCCAAGTGTTGGGGATAGATGCTCAAGATAAAATGCCAATAGGCCTAATGATGATGGCCATGAGAATTCAAAACATTGAAACTAATATTGAATATGACTTTGCTTCATACCTTGAGAAGGCGTTAGATGATGAATTCTCCCAAGTTATAGAGGATAGAGCACCGATTACATTCAAACACTATTCCCTACTATGTCATATGATATTGTACCAAAATAGGGACCATTGGACTAAAAGAATGGACTTGGCTACAGTAGATGAGAAAGGGAATCACACACCTATCCAGAAATGGTGCTATATTTGGGACAGTCGGTGCAAGAATTCAAGCTTTGTTGTATTCTACGAAGACTTTGTACACATAATCCTTCAAGTTCTTGGGTATGCAATACCAAGACTGTCAACAAAAATGTTGCAACTAGTGAGACCTTTGGCTTTAAGACCAAAGTAGGGTCATACACACAATTTTGGAGATTGGTTCTTCCTCCCGGAAGTTACAATAATAAGAGTTTATGGATGCCCTATTGCTCCACACATACTGCCAAAATTTGTGCCCCTCAGATTAGCATTTCTTGAATTTATGTGGCAAATGATGTGGATGGAGAAAGATGTAATGCACAAGCAAAAGAAAGGCACTTTCTTGCCAAACCAAACCAAGAGTGAAGATTGGACTGTAGGCTCAGACACACTAGAGGAGTTACAATATTATTTGAAGACAAGATATGCATTGAAATCTAGAAAAGAAAGAGCCTTTGACCCTGAAAATCATATGAACAACATAAGGCACAATCTTCTTACCAAAATGACAGTACCACACCAAGTGGATTTTGAAGAAGATGTCATAAGGAACTGCATTACTTATAATGATGTATTTAGTAGAAGAAAAAAATGGGAATATATGAAGAAGGTTGAAGAAAGGACGAAGCGGAGGTCCAAGGATTTCCTAGGATACTTTGTTGAAGAAAAGGACCCCATCAAGATGATAGAATTGATAATTGGTAGATTTGAAGAATTGTACAGAAAGAAGGAAGCATATCTCGAAGAACATGATAGTGGTGCAACTACAGAGCATACCCCAGGTGAAACCTCTGAGTCTCCCATGGAGCAGTTACCTCCCAAAAGACAAAAGACATGAAGCATTGAATAGTTAGTACCTTATGAGGATATTGAAGAGGTGGGCGATACTGAGGAAGCGGCTATAGTACTACAATCATTGAAAGGTGATATTGAAGTTGATCAACCCATCCTTGAGACCAGTGCCCATAAACATGAGGAAAGGATGGGTGATGTAGAAAAAATAAGTACAAAGGTACATGAAGATGAAAGGAAAATTGCAGCCAGAAGATTCATAGAAGATGATGAATTCATTAAGACTCCTGAGTTTAAGGATTTCTAGATGAAGATGAAGATAAAATAATTTCAAGAGAGGATAGAATTAGTTGAAGCGGGAATTGAAGAATCAAAGAAAAATGAAATGGTAGCACAAACTTACCAGGAATTAAGAGTTGAAAACATTGAAATTAGCCCCCAAAAGGCTAGAGAAATGGTCTTGAAGAGCAATATGTTCATTTTCCCTAGCTTGGAATTAAAGAAAATGTTTCTACTTGATCAAGTGCAGGCTCAGGAAGATGCAATGCTAGTTGCATAATTTGACTCCGATGAAGGTGTGAGTGGAACTAGGTATAACCCAAAGATTGAAACCTTGGCCATATGGATCAAACAGAAAAATACACAGAAGCCAAAATTATTGGATGCAATTCAAGGGATGAAAGGGGTAGTGATGGTAAGGACAATACAAGATACCACACCTTTGGAGGTAGCCACAATGACCATGCATTCGACCATGTTCACTCAAGCAACTATTAAGGGATTATAAGACAGATTGAAGGAGTATGAAAAGGAATAAAGGTTCCTAAATGATGAAGTTAATAAACTGTTCATGGAGAATGTCAAATTGAAAGAACAATTAAGAGGAGCAAGACCCTCACAAAGCAAGGAGATGGTGTTATATAGGCCTCTTATTGCTCCAATGGATATTGTGAAGAACATTTCTGCAAAACAAGTAAAAAATCCAAAGAAGGAAGTGGATGATGTAAAGAAGGCCAACAATCAAACCTAGGATGAAGTGAAAAGATGAATTTGCTAAGTTATGGAAAAGATTCTTGAGCACAGGATAAAATCAGTTATGGATAAACCAAAGAATGTGCATGATAGTTATAAAACACTTCAACAGGCAATGGATCAAATAAAGACACATATGCTTGTATTATATCCTTTGTTCAAAAGGTGGTAGCGTATTCACCACACTTTGGCTAAGTTATGCAAATTTCTACAAAGAATGCACCCACAACATTAAAGCCAACTAAACAAACTGTGAAGATGATTATTGATGAATTTCAGTATGTACAAGGGTTTGATAAAAATATTGTAACACGAATGGATTTATTCCATACCTGCAAATAGTGGTATATACCTAAAATCATGAGAGATGGTGATCCGTTGAAGGACTTGGATAAGTCGAAGAAAGAATTCAGTTAGGTTGTTCATAAGTGCATAACTCATATACATGAGGATGATGATACCAGTCTTCTTAGGCTAAATCAGATCATGGATGGGTTGATTGCTCTTGATGCGGGATACCTAAAGTTTTTCAATGATACAAAGGAATTACTAGATAGTCGATGGAAAACTCATCTTGCAAACATGAAAAATATCTAGGAATATAAGTGGCCATCAGATTTTACAGTGTATTAGTGGGAGGAAAAGTATTTGGTTTCAGAAGAATAAGACATTGAGGCGAGAGCATTTGGACATTCATCATGGAGAGGAAGACTTTGCCAGATCAATGATCACGGGTCTTCTACGTTGAATAATGGAACCATATGTCAAAATGTCTTAAGTCTTGTTATTTCCTTAATTATGCTAATTAAATAGTTGTTGGTTTTAGAAGAGTAGGACACTGAGGCGAGAGCATTTGGACATTCATCATGGAGAGGAAGACTTTGCCAGATCAATGATCACGGGTCTTCTACGTTGAATAATGGAATCATATGTCAAAATGTCTTAAGTCTTGTTATTTCCTTAATTATGCTAATTAAATAGTTGTTAGTAAAAGAAGTAGTTATGAAAGGTCGTTTCTTTTTGTAAAAGGCATGTAGCTTGTTGCTTCCTATATAAATAGGAAACCAAGGCCTAGTTTTAAATTATCATCATCATATATCATTTCCATTTTGAAGACTTTTGTTATTAATATATATCAATTGAAGCAATATAATAGAGAACATCTTATTATCAGAGATTCTCCATGACTGTGTTATCATTATGTATTTTTCTTATGTTTGCCATACTTGTTTCTTCTTATATTTGAATGAATATCAGTTATTGAGCCTCAATACTATGCTTATGTGAATGAATATGCTGATACAGTAAAGCATTTATTGTGGATGTTGGTAGAGCTACTATTTTTTTTGAAAATTTGAGCTTATTTTGCCTTGTTACATGTTCAACATAAAAATGGAAACTATTTAAAAATAATAAAGTTAACAAAATTGCTTATTTAAATAATTGTGAGTTACGTGCATTAATATTTTATTAACTTTTGTGTCTTCACGAACATATGTTGATACAAAATGAATGGAAGAAGCATCCAAGTAATCCTAATTTTTTCTGCCAACAATTCATACCAAAGATTGAACAATTTAAGGATATTGCAATAGGTAATTAAGGATATGATGATGATGATATATTCTTGTACTTGTATATTCTATGAAACATTCCTTATTTTCTATGAAACTGTGTATATATTCTTGTACTTGTAAATATTCTTTTACTGTTATGTCTATTAAATAAAACAAAGTTTGAATAAAAAATGCTTCACCCTTTTTTGTAAGTGAGTATGTGAATTATTGTTTAAGGAAAAATCTTACAGTGTTTACATTTTCAGTTTACTAGTTTCAAATCTTCATTTGGTATGTATATAAAATTGTATGTGCTCTTTATCTTGAATGACATAAAACAGTAATATCATTAGAATCAGGGTTTTCAATTTCAACACCATCATTGTCCACACTTTTCATATCCTATTCACTTTTAAGTACAATCATAAATTTTTTTTTTTTATTTCTTGTCCTAGTTAATCTTGATTCCTTTCGGCACAACACAGTAGGTTGCATGTTAAATTTCAAACATTTTCTTTACATTTTTTTGTATATATTATTTTCTCAGTGCATCATTATGTAACAACAATTTCACTTCCGAGATATACAGTAAAAATAAATGAAAGCACATGTTTGATTTGTCAAGGGAAATGTATGGTGAATACCCTATGTCTTTCAGATAAGTGTGCAAGCGAAATAAGACATAACTGATTGAATATGATTTTCTACTATACAATTGTTTTTTTATGTGCTTTTTACCTTTTGCATGTGGATTACCCTAAAAAAGAGACTACTTATCTTTTCTTAAATGAGGCATTTAAATTTCCTATCTATGAAAGGAATTTATTGCTTGACAACAGGTTCGTGAACTTCATACAAATTAAGATTGGTGTAAAAGGCCATCCCTGCAAATGCTGTTTGGTCTAGAATTATAATGGAAAATAAAAAAGCTTGCTAGGAGAATAAAAAAGGTTTTCAATTGTCCAAGTACAACATAATATTATTGAATCATTTCAAAGTTTAGGCCATAAGAATCATCCTTTTTTAAACATGGATTGCAAATAATTCTAAAAATTTAGAAGTCTTGGTCATTAACATTATTGTCTGCTACAATGTCATCCAGTGTATCATTGTCAATGTTCATATGTTCTTTCAAGTATTTAATATTATCATCATCCTCATCTTGAACTGCATCATCTTCATCATCATTGAAATTTGACTGTAGACCATCTATATTGTTACCAGATGTATTTGGATCATCTTTTTTATACCATCCATATTGTTGTCTTCCATAACATCATCTAACTTTGGATTGTTGTCTTCTTGTGCCTGAACATAACCATCTTCAACATCATCATGGATGTCAATTTCTTCAATGTTCTCTAATCCCTCTCTCTCATTTTGTTGGCCATCATTGTTTTGCTTAGTATCCACTAATGCGTTGTCAAATACATGCCTTAATCTTGGATCATAATGTATGAAAAATATCCATTTTGGGTCCAAAATATCTTCATAGGAAAATACTGCACATGAACGACACATATATTAGACATTTATAAGTTGTATGAACATATATA
The DNA here is from genome assembly GCA_007258455.2 of Sequoia sempervirens. Classification (NCBI taxonomy): domain Eukaryota; kingdom Viridiplantae; phylum Streptophyta; class Pinopsida; order Cupressales; family Cupressaceae; genus Sequoia; species Sequoia sempervirens. The sequence goes on along the minus strand of VDFB02327884.1, from coordinate 52,513 downwards.
CATCAAATGAATAATGGAACGTTATTTTCTAGACTACCTTTTTTATACAATAATTGCTATAAAACACAATTTTGACAACATAGTTTATAAAACATCAGTCCACACTCATTTATTATTCTTTGGTTTTCTGCCCTTAAGAACATCCTTAGGGAGACCTTGTTCTTCCCTCTTCTTTCGCGCAGGAGTGCGTTTTAAGAAGGGGTAATCAATCAATAACTCATCCCTAATGGTAAGGTCCATAATAGCCTCAACCATTATCAATCTATCAACCTCTCTTTCCATATCTCCATCTTTATCATTTATAACCTCAACAAATTGACAATTCGGTCTTACAGTAGGGTCCCTTCCCTTACTACTATTAATAAATCTTGCAATATTTTTGTGTGTGTATGCACATCCATCTATATACATAAGATGACCTCTATTCATTTCTTTTCCACTTTCCAATTGGAGACAATGTGTATACATATTCAAATTTAGACCATATGCTGACATGCTAGGCTTATATTCTACTAGCCTTCTCCATTCACCACTATAATATGATGGACCATAATATGGCATTAATCTCCTAGTGGTTTGTTCTAAATTGTTTCTATGTTTGGATCCCACATGGACATGTTGGAAAATAAAGAGGCCTAGATTCGCTCCATGAATATTGGAGGGTCGTATCATGTAGTTGTATCCCCAAAATTGAAACACCTCGTACACTCTAGGTAGTTGTTGATCACTAGGCCAAGCACAATATAGTCGATGATCAAATGTCTCTTTGTAAATTGATCTCAAACTCAAGGGAAATTCATCATCTCCATCACATTCATTCTCATAGGGTATGTAGTCCACCTTCCCCTTATCTTTAAGCAAATTATGCATCTTCACACCGGTTCTTGTTCTGTTACTTATTTTCATCAATTCCTCATCTTCCGAGCTGGTATATTGGCACATATTTTTGTTAGATGTATCATCTGATAAATGATCATTGCCCTCTAGGCTGGAAGTCGGTGATCCACGAAACTTTAAACCAAGAACTTTATCCTACAAATATCCATTAAGAAAAAAATAGTTATTTAAATAATATAAAACAATGTTTAAACGAAGTATACATGTTATTTATATCAAATTGGAAAATTCCTCACCACAATTCCTATTGGATTTGAATCGATTGTAGGAGGCATACTACCAATTGGAAGCTCATCATATATGTAATGTCTTTGTACAATCGCTCGTTTGAATTGTTTCTTTCCACGACATACAAAACATCCATAGACAACAATTTTCTCAAAGTATTCATCCCATGTACTGTAGTCCTGACCTACCTCTTCTTCAATGCAATCATTTGTTATGTCTATAGTATCCATTGTCATATCCTCTTCCACCCACTGTCGTCTATGTGATTTAACAGTTTTAGGTCCACGCCTACGTACATATCTTGTTCTTTTGCTAGTTGAACGCTTAGGCTCTGCATTTTCTCCAATCTCCATCTAAAATAATCAACATGCATTAATTTATGTCAAGATTGGACAATACATTATAAATTTCAATAATACTATGAAAAAATATGGACGTATCACAAAATGCCATCAAATCATTTTTTCCTAAGTTAAGTCAAAATTTGAGTACCTGATGTCTCGCTTCATCTGTTGTGTCCTCATTTGATATGAAACGATTTGTTGCCATGGCCTCGTCTCACCCCTATAATACACAACATAGTAAATAATGTTTAGTACACCAATTATATCATTTCAACGAATATGCTATCCAACACAAAACCTCACTTTAGTCATATATTTGACATATTGATATCATGTTTTGGCTATCCTAATTTTCAAACTTTTCCCTTGATCATAGAATCACATTTAATCACCATTCCTGTGCATTTTCAACCAATAAGTTTGACCTCAGAGGCCTCATGGACAAAAAAATAACTTTATCTCCTCTATGTTGTAGCATTTGTGAATTCATAAACACCTTCCTCCTTTGGTTGAGGTTGCTTTCTCTTCTTACCTCTATTGTATCTGCAAATTTCGTTGTCTCATCTATTTCCACCCAATTTCCTCTTAGTGATTTACTATTTCTACGTTGTCCATGTCCTCTCTCCATGGCCTCCTCTATGAATAAAAATGCCACCACAAAAGCTTTCACCACACTACCTGCTAAGAAGGAAAAATCAACTTGCGGGACCGCGGTAAAAACTGCTCTACCGCACTGAGCTGATGAATGAGCCGTGGGACAACGGTGGTCACCGTACTACCACACACCAATGGTAGAATACTTGCGAGACTGTGGGAGTCACCGCAACACCACCAGGAACAAAAGGAAGACTTGTGTGCCACCACAAAAGCTTTCACCACACTACCGCTGAGAAGGATGAAGCACCTTGTGGGACCGCGGTAAAAAATGCTCTACCGCACTGAGTTGATGAAGGAGCCATGAGAAAATGGTGGTCACAAAAATAAGGTAGGAGTTGGAATTATTTCCAACACTTTGGATCTTGTGATACACAACAATGAAAATAGTCACTATACAACAATGATAGGCGCTAAATTAGGCACACTTGACACCGCCTTATACGTCCCAAATAGATTACATTAATGGCCAAAATTTGGTGCTAAAGTTGGCGTTAACTAACGCCGACTAAAGCGTTGAATAATGAATCAAAATCAAAAATTTAAAAATTTCCCGCATGAGGGAAGAAATCAGACGACAAAAAAAGGGAAAAATGTCGCGCAAAGGAAGAGAGCAGGGCGCTACTAGCAACTGATGAGAAATTCGATTTAGTTTGCGACACCATAGGTAAGGTTACAATTTTTTTTCTTGGTTGAATTCTTGATTGTTTACTGCTCTTTGTATTACATTTGAATTCGTGATTGTTTACTAGTTTGTGGCCTAACCAGTCCAGGCAACCTCTAGATTGTCCCATCATTATAAATTGTAAAACCTTTGAGAAACCAACAAAAAAATTTACCCTACCCACTTGAGCTTTGGCTCAAAATATTATAGCACGAAGCGAGGATGCCTCTGTATTCTTTCCCTAACCTGGGTATCAAGGAAATAGTAAACTGCTTGGCAAATATGGGAATTGGGTTAGTCACTGCTAAGCAACTGCTGAAAATAAACGCAAAAACCGCTTTGTTTTTCCTAGCCGCGCCATAGTCACCGATGCCATGAAAAATTCATGCAATATTGCATTATGAAAGAGTTTTCATGATAAGGTTATCAACACTAAGCAAACCGAGCGAACATATTTTCCCTAGGTTATCAACACTAAGCAAACCCAACAAACATATTTTCCCACAAAACAAAACTTTCATACCACAAACTAGACGGAAAATTTCATACTTGACAGTGTGTACTTCGTTTGCCTCCATAGACTAGACAAAAATAATTTTCCCTAGGTCGCCTAAAAATTTCAAGCAATGGAGGGAAGTAAGCATTGTCAACAAACTCTAGCCATAATGAGGTAATTCATTGTCAATTTATAGATTTGTAAATGTTTCCATTGTTTCTTTGAATTTTACTTTTTAGTCTTTTATTTCTAAATTTAAAAGAAGAAATATAATTTAAATATATATATATATATAGGGACATGAGACTGACAAAGATAAAGAGGAATTGGCTTCCATATTGGGGGTAGAGGAAGTGAACAAATTGGTTAATGTGGACTTGACAACACTTGCCAGATACATAGAAAAATAATCTATTAATGCCCCTCAAACATTGCAAACAAATCAATTGTCTCAAAGGGAATAAATTGATTTCCCAACTAGTCCTAGATCGAGCAAAAGAGCCAAGAGGAAATCAATGACAATAAACTCTAAGAATGTGGAATAGGGAGCATAGACTTCCACTCCTGGGACACAAACTTCTTCCACCACGCCATGTTTTCAATCTTGCATTAGTAGCTACAATACGAAGATAGAATACAAGGTGGTTTTAGGGGAAGTCTGAATGACGGATGCTGGGAAAACGTTTGTGAATAGGTTGAAGGAATCATGACTTCAATGGTTCAAAGACCATCTACATTTTCCATTGTCAAAGATACCCATGCACCTAAAAAAAGCAGTTATCCATGACATGTAGAATGAATTTGGCACAGGTTGGTCTGTAAAGAAGATAAAGCTACAAATGTCTCAAAATTGCAAGAGATTTCGGTGCAACCAAACAAAGAAGATAAAAAAATCCCTCCTAAGCTAAGGCAAAAAAAAATGCCAATTGATGTAAGTGTTAAAGTATGGAGAGAGCTTGTAAAAGCATATGAGAAGTCTGAAGCATGGAGGAAGTCCAGTGAGGAGAGTACACAGGTATTTGAATTTGCTCATAAGATTATATCAAATTTATTAAACGATATTTAAATTTTATTTGTGCATAGTTAAATTGAATTAGTATATGTTTCAGGACAAGGCCTCCAAGGCTAGGCTTGAGAAACTTCGTGCCACGCATCGCAGTGGCCAAAAAGGTTTACAGGCCTTGAACTGTACATTTGTAAGTATATTTAATATGTTAAATAATATATATATATATATATTTATTTCGTTGGAAAAAGTAAATGATTGCATATTAATTAGTTTAACTAGTCCATGTTCCATGTTTTGACTCCAGTAGAAATATGGTCGCCATTCAAAGCAATTTGAAAAGAATATGTTACAAAACAAAAAGTGGAACAATTTTGTAATCTGGATGGAGAACAAGGTATCAATAGTTGAGTTTCAATAACTTAGTTGGATATTGTTGTGTTAATATGTCAATTTGCATCTCTTGTGTTGAGTTGTTTATTGATGCATAGGATGAGTAAATAAAGCTCAAATATTATGATTACAAGATGACCGTTTATGTGCATGAATAAATAGTAGAAGGATGTAGATGAACTCAATTCATCTAACTTTATGCCTCTTGGTAGGCATTCCTCTTGAATCTCTAATATCAGGTGCCCGAGACTTCCCTGTAGCTTTTACCTTTCGTTGCCACCTTTCCTCTTCACTGTTAGACTCGTCTCCTTTTTCCTTATCTGTATTTCTGCCTTCGGCTTCTAATTCATCCCATGTTTTACCTTCCTCCTCTTCAAAATATTCTTCTTCTTCTTCATCCTCCTTTGACTCCACAAGAGATTCATCTTCTAAACCTTCCTCATCTGATTCTGATTCCTCTTCTACATCAGAGGGTTCATATCCTTGATTTGAATCTTTTGAATTATCAGAATCATAATCACTAGCTTCCATATTAAAAAATTCCCAACCAACATCTTTAATAAATTTATCTAGATCGTCAGTAATAGTCTTCAAAATTGGCCGCCAGTTCAAGTTCATTCTACTTTCATAATACTTTATATCCATGGAGTTCAACCATTCATTGATGCCATCAAGCGAAGATTGAGGAATGGCGTACATGCAGAGTACATCCTGCTTGAAGTCTTTGAAAACAATAGCCATATAAAATGCCTTTTTCCCAAGTCCTACTCTCTCAAGGTTAACAATCTCAATCTCACTAATAGTGATTACTAAGAAAGGTAATTCCACCAACTCTACCAAACAGTTTATTGTAGGAACAATAAAAGCAGAGGCTTTGAAAGGAACTCCATGAAAACCAAGCTCTCTAAATGTTATATCAAACTCTAGCTCAAAATATTTTAGATGAGGCTACTCCCATAGCTCTCTTACTCACTTGACAAATCCTTGAAACTCTGTATTGATTTTATTTTTCCCATCCCTCTCTTGCTATTCTTCCTCAATTTCATCAGGATCATACATTGACCTTCTTGCCCCTCCTAAAGTTTGGACCACATCCATTACCTCCACATAAAACTAGACATCCTTGGTCTTCTTGGTTCCCACGTCATGATATGGTTATGTAAATGAAAATGAAGCAAAGTAATCATCCCCTTCTCCGCTGGTTGGAAGAATGCATGCTTAATGTTTTGATACATGATATCATCTCTCTCTTCTGCTCTCATGGTTGTATATCGAAATACAATATGGTGGGCCTCCAGAGTTCCAGTCATCTTTCTTCCTCTTCCACCAAATGCTGGCCTGATCCACACGTCTGCCAACCTAATTGGCTTTGTTTTTGAAAGCCGAAGTTTCCCCTGAGTCACCAATGTAGCTCTCTCTTCCTTTTCAGACTCTTTCATTTCTATAGATCATCTCTGGGATTTAATCATTTGTACTGCATGGTTGATGTGCTTTGAGTCCTTACATCTAAAGGAAATTTCCTTAACATAAATACTGCTAGGGAATTTCAACATTGCCATTGTAGTTGGCATTAAAGTCGGTACCTGCAACATTGAAAATTATCCTTATATAAGAATTCCCTCCATCTTGTTAATTGGCTTGTAACACTCTTGATGGTGGCTACATGAAATCCGATTTTGATTCCTCTTCTACATCAGAGGGTTCGTATCCTTGATCTGACTCTTTTGAATTATCAGAATCAAAATCACTAGCTTCCATATTAAAAAATTCCCAACCAACATCTTCAATAAATTTATCTGGATCATTAGTAATAGTCTTCAAAATTGGCCACCAATTCAAGTTCATTCTGCTTTCATAATACTTTATATCCATGGAGTTCAGCCATTCCTTGATGCCATCAAGCGAAGATTGAGGAATGGCGTACATGCAGAGTACATCCTGCTTGAAGTCTTTGAAAATAATAGCCATATAAAATTCCTTTTTCCCAAGTCCTACTCTCTCAAGGTTAACAATCTCAATATCACTAATAATAATTACTAAGAAAGGTAATTCCACCAACTCTACCAAATAGTTTACTGTAGGAACAATAAAAGCAGAGGCTTTGAAAGGAAATCCATGAAAACCAAGCTCTCTAAATGGTATATCAAACTCTAGTTCAAAATATTTTAGATGAGGCTGCTCCCATAGCTCTCTTACTCGCTTGACAAATCCTTGAAACTCTGTGTTTATTTTATTTTTCCTATCCCTCTCTTGCTGTTCTTCCTCAATTTCATTAGGATCATACATTGACCTTCTTGCCTCTCCTAAAGTTTGGACCACATCCATTACCTCCACATAAAACTAGACATCCTTGGTCTTCTTGGTTCCCACACCATGATATGGTTATGTAAATGAAAATGAAGCAAAGTAATCATCTCCTTCTCCGCTGGTTGGAAGAATGCATGCTTAATGTTTTGATACATGATATCATCTCTCTCTTCTGCTCTCATGGTTGAATATTGAAATCCAATATGGTGGGCCTCCAAAGTTCCAGTCATCTTTCTTCCTCTTCCACTAGATGTTGGCTTGATCCACACGTTTGTTAGCCTAATTGGATTTGTTTTTGAAAGCCAAAGTTTCTCCTAAGTCACCAATGGAGCTCTCTCTACCTTTTCAAACTCTTTCATTGCTACAGATCATCTCTGGGATTTAATCATTTGTACCACATGGTTGATGTGCTTTGAATCCTTGCATCTAAAGGAAATTTCCTTAACATAAATACTGCTAGGGAATTTCAATGTTGCCATTGTAGTTGGCATTAAAGCTGGTACTTGCAACATTGAAAATTATCCTTATATAAGAATTCCTCCATCTTGTTAATTGGCTTGTAACACTCTTGATGGTGGCTACATGAAATTTGATTTTGATTCCTCTTCTACATCAGAGGGTTCTTATCCTTGATCTGACTCTTCTGAATTATCAGAATTAGAATCACTAGCTTCCATATTAAAAAATTCCCAACCAACATCTTCAATAAATTTATCTGGATCATCAGTAATAGTCTTCAAAATTGGCCGCCAGTTCAAGTTCATTCTACTTTCATAATACTTTATATCCATGGAGTTTAGCCATTCCTTGATGCCATCAAGCAAAGATTGAGGAATGGTGTACATGCGGAGTACATCCCACTTGAATTCTTTTAAAAAAATAGCCATATCAAATTCCTTTTTCCCAAGTCCTACTCTCTCAAGGTTAACAATCTCAATCTCACTAATAGTGATTACTAAGAAAGGTAATTCCACCATCTCTACCAAATAGTTTACTGTAGGAACAATAAAAGCAGAGGCTTTGAAAGGAACTCCATGAAAACTAAGCTCTCTAAATGGTATATCCAACTCTAGTTCAAAATCTTTTAGATGAGGCTACTCCCATAGCTCTCTTACTCGCTTGACAAATCCTTGAAACTCTGTATTGATTTTATTTTTCTGTCCCTCTCTTGTTGTTCTTCCTCAATTTCATCAGGATCATACATTGACCTTCTTGCCCCTCCTAAATTTTGGACTGAATCCATTACCTCCACATAAAACCGGACATCCTTGGTCTTCTTGGTTCCCACACCGTGATATGGTTATGCAAATGAAAATGAAGCAAAGTAATCATCTCCTTCTCCGCTAGTTGGAAGAATGCATGCTTAATGTTTTAATACATGATATCAACTCTCTCTTCTGCTCTCATGGTTGAATACTGAAATCCATTATGGTGGGCCTCTAGAGTTCCAGTCATCTTTCTTCCTCTTCCACCAAATGTTGGCCTAATCCAGAAGTCTGCTAGCCTAATTGGCTTTGTTTTTGAAAGCTGAAGTTTCTCCCGAGTCATCAACTTGTTAGTTATAACTTTTTTGAAATTTTAGTATGGTATGTGCACTTTGATATGATGTAATATGATTATGGTTTCGTCTCATATGTTGTAATATTAGATATATAATAGGAAAATAAATTATTGCATGAAATAAATAATAAATTTTCATTCTAAATGGTTTTTTTTTGTAGAACACGGGTCTTCCAGAAGATCAAGATGATCCTCAACATGATATAGATCCACAAAATATTGGTTCTGCTAGTATAGATCACATGGTAGAGGATGATGATGACGCGGATACGGAAGACACCAAGGTCGATGACAATGATGATGATGATGACAACGACGACAATGACGACGATGACGATGGCCACGATGACGATGATCACGATGGTGATGATGATGATCACGACGGTGATGATGATGATGAGACAGTTGGTGGTAGTAACCAGTGACATTCATGATCATATAGACTGCATCATGGATCATTGTTGATATATCATTATGATGTCTCTTTTCATGGTTACTATCATATGTATCATTTTCACGACCTACAATACTATATTATTGAGTTGTATCATATTGACATGTATCATTTTCACTATATCATTTGGACATGTATCATCTTGACTTGTATCAATTTGAGTTACATAATTTATCAATTTTATTTATATCATTTGTACATGTATCATTTCCACTTATGTTGATTGTTGGACATGTATCATTTTGACATGTTTTTGATGTACTGCCATATTTTACTTTCACTTGTTTTAGTTATATATGATGATGATCTTATCAATATTGACTTGTCAATTTATATATATTAAAAGTGGTCAATGATTTTTGGATGGATATTTATTACATATGATGATTTTAATTTACTGCTCAGGATGGTTGTTGTCAAATTCAATTAAATTATAGATATTTGACTCACTTGTTTTAATTATAGATGATGATCATGTCACAATAATAGTTCAGGCGGTGATGAAAGGTAAAATTAATGCTTGACACCTCCAAAACATAATTGAACAAATTAGAGAAGTGTTAAGCTCTTTTGAAAGTTTTGTGGTGAGCCACATTAAAAGAGGTGGTAATGTGGAAGTGAATGTCTTATCTAAATGGGCTTTAAATTTTGGTGAAACAGGGGAATTCAGGTTGGAGGATTTTATATGTGTTAAGTTAGCAAACTTTGGTGAAAACACGGGAGAGGAAAACACCTTAAATGAACAAGGTGGTGAAGCGAGTGGAGTAGGTTTGACATGACAAGCGAAGGCAAGGGTGGCGGGTAGTGAAGTAGCACTTCATTAATAGAAAGTGTGGGCAATCCAAGATGGTGTTAAATGAAAGCCCACAATTAAGATGTGTTAATTTCATTTGGAAAGGGTCGAGAAAAACTCTGCAACAAACTTTGGTGGTGGTGGCGCTAGTTGTCAGGAGAAATGGAAGCCAATTTCACCTTTCAGTCTTGAAGATCTTTGGGCCCGTTTTATGGAGAGGCGTTTAGAAAATGACTATAGGGCCTTTTCCTTGTTGACGACGAGCGGCTAGTGCAGTGTGCAAAAATGATTTGTGGCAGGGATTTCAGCTCTCTGAAACATAGATACCGAACCAACATGGACGTTTACTCCTTAATTGCAGGGTGGGGCTTGGATTTAGGTGAACCAGTGGAAATGGTGAGGATGGTGATGCAAAAAATTGTGCATGAAGATTTTCTGGTTGGCATGGAGTCCATTCTCGAATGGGCGGTTCCAGGTGTAGGTTTCAATTATTTTGAAGGACTAGTAGATGATGAAATTGAGGAGATCTATGGGAGACCGGGGCTCAAACCCTCTATTCATTGGCTTGAAGGAAAATACAAAGCTCATTGTCGTGAGGAAGCACGTTTGGGATGGAAAGTGCTCAAACTCTTCATCAAACTCATGGAGGTTGATGAAGTTCTGGAACAAGGAAAAACGAAGATGCAGGGATTGGAAGCAAAAAGGAAGCGCTAGAAGAAGAAGTCGGGGAAGTGGCGGAAGAAGAAGCCTTTGAAGGAGATAGCCAAGCGTCTGTTGGGTCCGGGTGGAGCTTGTTAAGACTGGTCGTGTTTTTCTGTGTCTGATTTTGAATTCTCCCTCCGCTTTTGTTGTATTAAAGTGTGTAACTCTAAACATTGTTAATGGTGGTTATTTTTTGTAAGGATTTTATTGGTAAACAGTTACAGAGGTTACGAGGTTTATTTAATGTTTTACTCTACACGTTAAGGTTCCTCTGGTTTTTGTCATTTGTTGTAGAATTTTGGTGGGTAATGACACTGAACAATAGATGAACTTTTTAATCTTTACAAGCAACACAAATTTTTTGTGTTACCGACCCAAAAAAATAATTATCTTGTTATTTAATCATGAGTTAAATAATTAAATTACTTAGTCTATAATCATGAGTTATTTAAGAGGCATGCTATATTTAACTAATTAAATTGAAATAAAACATATTAAATCAATAAATGGAAGCAAAACAAGAAGCATTTTTAGAAGCAACAATGGAAGCCAAACTAGAAGCAATCTTGGAAGAAAAATTGGAAGCAAAACCAAAAGCAAACATGGAAGCAAAATTGGAAGCAAAACTAGAAGAAAAACTAGAAGCAAACTTGGAAGCAAAATTGGAAGCCAAACTGGAAGCAAAACCAGAAGCAAAATCAAAAGCAAAACCGAAAGCAAACTTGCAAGCAAAATCGGAAGCAAAATTGGAAGCAAACTTGGAAGCAAAACCATAAGCAAACATGGAAGCAAAATTGGAAGCAAAACCGGAAGCAAAATTGGAAGCAAAACTGGAAACAAAAGTGGAAGAAAACTTGGAAGAAGCAAAAAGGAGGCAAAACTGGAAGCAAACCTGGAGGCAAAACCAAAAGTAAAACTAGAAGCAAAACTAGAAGCAAAACCAGAAGAAAAATTGGAAGAAAACCTAGAAGCAAAACTGGAAGTAAAAATGGGAGTAGACATAGAAGCAAAACCGGAAGCCAAATTGGGCACTAATTTAGGCGCTATTTCCGACGCTATTTCCCGGCGCTATTTTAGGTGCTACTTTTGACGCTATTTCCTGGTGCTATTTTAGGCACTAACGGGGGCGCTATGATTTTATGACACTAACTACGGTGCTAACTCTGACGCAACGTCAGGCACAAAAGTCAGTGCCAAAGTCAGCACCGAGATGACCATGCATGTTTGCGCCGAGTTTAGCGCCAACCAAATCGCCCAATTTGTGAATTGAAATACATTGAAATTTGACACTATTTTAGGCACTATTTTCCTATTTTGCTATAGTGTGAACATACATTCTCACTCCTCTCTTAAACCAAGAAGGAAACATGCTGAGCTCAACCCTTGTGGGAGCCCACTTTACTCCACATGTTGTAATTTCAAATGAAAACAATCCAACAATGAAACTTTCACCTATACCTGCATAGTGAACAAACATATTAGATAAAACAATGAAGCCAAAAGCTTCCATTGATGCTTCATAATGATTGATGATAATCCTCTACTTTTCTTGATATCTAAAATGCTGCAAAACTGTTTTCTATGCTTTATCATAATAAATTATATATTTGTTGATATAGCATATGTAGAGAAAATGGGCCCCAAGATCTAGCACAATTTTTTTCATCTCTTGCAGGCATTTCAAACAACAATAGCAGGTTAACTTCTGGAGCAACCAAGCGAGAGGAACTAAGGAAAGGATGCAACAATTCAACTTGGGGTTTGTCATTCAAGCAATGATAGATCCCTACTCTTTTCATATGCTCTTTCTTTTCTATATCTTCAAATGTATAGTTTATGTCTTATATTCTATTGAAATAGTTATTCCCATGGCTTGTGTGGGACACCATACATTTGTAATTATCAATAAAAGACATCATTTATGCAAAACTTGTGCAATCTTTATCTTGTATACATTTGCATAATAAAATGCAATTCATTTGATAATAATTTTGTGCATATGAATGAAACTTAGCAAAATTGAATGTGCACCTTTATCTTTATTTTGCAAAAACTATCTCAGCTCTACTTAATTGAGCTAGAAGCTAAATTAGGTAACAAGAGGATTAAATGGTTTTTCATAAACTCCTAAAATTTATTTCAAGGCTTCATCATCTTCAAAGTATTCCAATGATTCTTCACAAGTTGTATAAATCAATTCCAGATGCTTTGAGGTAAGAGTTGTTTTAGTGTTACACATGATGGTGTTGATGTTTAACAAGGGTCTTTTCATTGCTTGTGTTATCTTAGAAGGAAAATACCCCAAACCACTTTTTGTTTCTTGTGTCTTAGGCTCTATAGGAACATGGATGCCTTGCTCTTTCTTTCTGCATCCTTTTCCACTATAGCCAAGTTGTTTCATAAGCTCATAACCTCTTCCATAAAGTTTCTCCATTTCTTTTGGGTTTTGTTTGTTGATAGTCTATGTCGTCAAAGTTTGTTGTATAGCTTGTATTTTCTTCTAGAGTAGGTGCTTGTGATTTTTCTTCCAAATCCTACATTGACATTACCATTGGTTGATTTTGTTTTTTAGTTTCTTTTGTTGTGATTTTGTATTCTCCCATAAATGTTGGTGTGAAGTCTACAAAACCCCAATCATCTTCCAATAACTTTGACACGTTTTTCTTCTCTTGTTTCTCTTCTTTCATAGGTTCTATGTTCGAGGTTGGAATTAATGTGTTCAAAGGACTTGTCATTCCTTTTTCAACTTGTAAGCAACTTTCAGGCTTGAGATCTATTTCAACTTGGTATGATTTATTTTTATAGACATACTTCTTGATATGATGAAGAGTCGAAGGCACCGCATGCATCTCATGAATCCAAGGTCTTCCTAAAAGAATATTGTATGAAATATCATGAGGCATAACATGAATAGGAGTTTGTAATGTAGCCTTTCCAACTGAAATATGCAAAGCAATCATACCAAGCGGTTACTTTCCTACATTGTCAAATCCTTGAGTTGATAAGGAATCAGGTTGTATTATTGATTTATCCATGCCAATTCTAAAGAGTCACACTGCACACATTAAGGTTGGAGCCATTGTCATCAAGGGTTATTTTTATTCCTGTCCTATTGAAGATAGCTATGATCATGAAGGCATCATTTTTCTTTCTCATCTCCAAGGGAGGTAGCTCATTTTGATGAAAAGTAATTTTTACGTTAACCGTAATCATTCCTTGAATTAGAGCTGCTACATCACTTGCATTTGCACTAGAGGGAACCACAACTTGTTGCAAGGTTGTTTGAAGCATAGTATGATAATTAGGTGAATTTTAAATTAAATCCCATAGGGATATTTGCGGGAGTATTCTTAAGTTGTTCAACAAGATCATACTCCTTCCCACTATGCGAAGGAAAATGAGGGGAACTAGGCAAGATGGGTTGAGGCAAAGGTACAGATGTTGAAGTTATTTGTTTTGGTTGTGGATTGTTTCTAGTGTTATATGTATGAGCCACGGTATTATAATTCAATTGCTATGAAACATTATTATTAAGTGGTTCAAGGGTGAAAATAGGTTTTTTTTGAGTTTTAGGTTGGTTTGAAGGTGGGTAAAGGATGAGTTGAGGTTGAATCACATTAAGTTCTCTTTGTTTCAGTTTGTTGTAACAAGCCTTGGTGGATAAAACTTGTGAGGTGAAATCCTCAAGGGCTTCATCTAACATGTCAAAGTCATCACTACTAAAAGGATTGAGGGTTAGGTTAACTTGGAAAAGGAGATTTGACATACTCAAATAACTATGCTTTCTCCAAGGGGTTCATCGGTTTATAGGTGTGTTGATTTTGTTATCTAATAAATGCCAAGTGTAATCTAATCTTATCAAATTATGAACTAATGCTAGAAATGAAAAGTTCAGTAATCTAATTCTATCCACAATTGAAATGAAACCAAATTAATTTCAATCTAATGAAATGCATGAAATAAAAATCTAACAACAAAAAACAAAAGCACATAGACAAGGTTTTGAATGCTGTAAAATATAGTTTTAGGTCTGACACGAGACTAAATTGCCTAGATGGGAATATGAGTCCTAATTAGGGTTTTTGAAGGGTTGAAATGCTAAAAAAAAGCCAACATAAAATTCCTATAACTCAGGTAAAACAACCTGTACTGGGACTAAATCATAGAGAGGGGTGTATGAATCCCAGATTAGGGTTTTTACACTAGATTTAGTAAATTTTGAGTGAATGTTAGGTTTTCTAGTTTGTATGATGTTTTGACTATGTGCAATTACAGATTTCAAGTGAAATTCAATGATGCAAGATGCAAGAATGCAACCTATATGCACTTTCTCTAATATAAGATTTAGAAAAATGCAAATTAACTAATGCAAGACCTAATGCAAAGTTAATTTAAGCTAGATTTAGGACTGAAATGCACTCCAAATAAAAAATAAGGTGTCTAAAGGCCAGGTTCACCAAAATGAAACCTAGAAAATAGGGGTGTACTCCACCTATTAGGAGATGGAACACACAAAAGGGGGGACCCTATTTGCTCTATTTGATTCAAGGAAACCAAGATCCCTTAACCAATTGACTTGATTGAGGAATGGGATAGGGTTAGGATGGTTTCCTAGGGTGTGATTAAAGACTAAAGGGGGTTAACCACTAAGAAAAGGCTTAGAAAGAAGGAAATGCAAATGATATGCAATTGTAATTATGTAACCTAGGAAGTAAAACTCAAAATCAAAAGAATGAAGAAAGAATGAACATAGGTGCACCTGGAAAGCTAAAGATGCTTGGAATAAGGCCTGAAATCCTAAAATTATGACTTTTGAAGCACATTGGGACTCACATGCTAGTCTGGGCGATTTAGTCCCAATTTAGGGTTTCTGGGCAGAAACTGAAATTTCATAGTGACAAGTCAAAATCCACAAAAATTCGGAAAAAGTGCTATATGAGGACTCATATGCCACAAGTGGTGATTTAGTCCAATTTTTATTTTTCGGAAAAGACAACTAGATATGAATATGTTCTCCTATCTTTGCACTTCGTTTCTCTATTTTCCAAATCTTTCTTTTGGATCCAAACCTGCTAAAACTTGCAAAACAAAGTATTGTGTTGATTTGCTTATGGGGGATTTGCCTCAATAAAAGCCCTAGTTTAGTAATTAAAATTTGATAGAAAGAATAGATCTTGAAAGTGAATGTGTGTAAGAATCCTAATCTCAAGTGCATCTAAGATCAAGAGATCTAAAGTGCAATGAAACCCTACTCTAATGTGCTAGAATAGGATGCATGAATGAAACATAAATAGGATGACTGACTTTGGGAGATGTCTAATCACCCTAATAAGCCATAATAATGCATGTACCTTCCTTTAAGCAGAAATTAGAATGATAATGGAAGATGGAATCACTTAGGAAACAAGTCATTACGCTTGGTTCAATGGATAGTTGCATCTCCCCAACCTAGAATCCATCATGATTCTCCATAAGCAACCATCGTCAATCCTTGAAAATGTTAGATCTTGAATGAAAGTGAGCTTGAATAACTACAAAAACACTATTATGCTACTCCAAGGCTTCAACTTTATTTGCTCCTTGTTCTTGAATACTTGAAAATCTCTATTGAAGGCTCTTGGTTGAAAGTTCTAGGATTTCTTATCTCTTGAATTACTAGGTGAAATAGTGATTTGAAACCTTAGTTTTATAGGAATATCATCTAATTTACCATTTATTAGATCCCTAATGCCAAAATTAGCCAAAAAATTGAATTAGAAACCTTAATTTCTTGCTTAAACCCTAAAAAGGGGCCACACGGGACTCATATGCCCAAGGTAGCATATGGGTCCCACCTAGGGGGACTCATACACCCAAGGTGGCATATGAGTCCCACCCTAGCTTTTTGGGGTGAGAGAATGTCAGGGTGTTATAAAATTGAATGCATTTGTTGATTTTGTTGAGATTTCAACTTAAATAAGCCTTGGGATTTGAAATAAAGGGTCTTAGGGGCCTGTTAATGATGATTTAAAGGGTCATGAATGCAAAGGTACTAAAATAGGTCCAAACTAAGTGTGAAATTGTACCATCTCCAAGAAGGGAGTGCAATTTTCTACACTACAACATTATCTCAGAGGCTTACTCCATGTTCCATTTCTAACATCTTTGTTGATTGGGTCACCACCAACATATCTAAATATGCCAAGAATGAATTTACTACAAGTTGTTGGATGAAAGAGCACAAGATGATAGGTTGAAAGTGGTGAGAGACCTATTTATACAAAAAGAGGATATATCTGAATCTGAAGTCAAAGATGAAGGAAAATATTTTAAGGGCTATGCATGATACTCAATTGGTTGGGCATCTAGGACATTTTAAGACATACAAATTGATCATAGATAAATTATATTGGAAAGAAATGAAAAGGGATGAGATCAAACACATTAAGGAATGTTCATCTTGCTAATAGAGAAAGGAAAAGTGAGTCTATCTAATATGTCTTATTTAGCCATTGCCTATATATTGAGCAAAAGTGCGGAAGTATAAATATGGAATTTATCATTGGATTGCCCAAGATAAGCAGTAAAGACTGCATCTTTGTGGTGGTGAACAAATCATCAAGTATAAACATTGTTATGCCATATCCTTCAAATCTAAAGCTTCTTAGATTGTTGATTTATTCAAGGAGGTTTTTTATATTATATGGATTACTTGAGAACATTGTTAATGATATAAACAATGGGTTTTTGAGTCACTTTTTGCAAGAATTGTTTCATTTGGAAAGAAAAAATCTCACCTAACATGATTTATCACAACTAAATAAATGGAAATATTAAAGTTATCAACAAATAGATTGAAGGATACCTGGAAATTATGTTTCTAGGTATCAAATTACTTGGGTCAAGTGGATAAATCTAGGAGAATATTGTTATAACACCTCCTACTGATGGGTCCATATATTAGCTCATTTTCTATTATTTTCATATATGATCTTAAACACTTTTAGATTTATTTCCTAGACAAGACTCCTATATTATACTACCTTTTTATACTTATTATGCAGACTTGGACCTAAAATATAATGATGGAAATATGGTTATGATATAATGAGTATTGCATGGTTTATATGTAGACATGTATGAATGTGGATGGAATTCTATGTTTCAATTGTGATAGTTAGAATTGTGTATGTACTTTGTGAATTAACCATTTTGCAGTCAAAGAGAAACTATGGCATGTAGCAGTTGTAGGATGAACCCACAACAAAAGGATGACTGGGACAACACAACAAGGGAATTCCAGATTAAGCTGAATGTGATGATTGTTGATTAAAGGCACCTGATGGAGGTTGAAAGTGCATCATTAAGATAGATTAATAAGCACTGGAAAAGGACTCCTTTACTAGTAGGATTTTGAAAAATATTTGTATGTTTACATGCAAGTTTGTTTTGCAGAGCTTTAGTCCTAGTAGGATTCTTCTTTCTTTTCAGTTATAGTTTGAATGAATCCGTCTTAACTAGATACATCCTGATATTTGGGAGTGAAATTAATGATTGTGGTTAGTTGTTGTTTTGAATAAGATTCCCTCAAGCTTGTATATAGCTGATGGTTGAATCCATAGATAAGTTAATTAGTTTTAGCTTTTCATTATCAGTTATTTTTAGTTTCAAGAGATGATGGATATTCAAAATGATTGAATATAATTTGTGAGAAGATCTTGTGTAAATCTTTCATGATATGCAATGAATGAAGTCAATTTTATTGGATGTGTAGAATCAGTTAGTTAGATTTGGTTTCAGTTAAGTGAGAAGAGCTAGTTGAGTAGGCCACTCAAGGTTCTATTCTTCACTTCATTTTCCAATTATTTATTTATGTTTAAGTAATTGTTCCTTACTTATCATTACTTCATGAACTTTATGCAAGTTAAACTAGAATCTCATACTTTTCTTATTGTTAGTGAATGTTCATGAACATGCATAAAATGGTTAACCAGTAGTAATCTGGAGGTTAATTAAGTTGAATCATTAGTTTTTATTAGTTTTGAGTTTACATAGTAATGTTTTATTAGCAACAATTCAGTTATTGTCTAAGTTGTAGGTACTCGTAGCCATTAGTTCTAGTTATGTCTTTTATTGTTTTGCAATTATGTGAATTTCCAGCAAGTAGAATCATTTGGATAGGATAGTTTAGGTAGTTTTGAGTCTCTTAAGGCATATACAATGTTGCACCATCACAAGTTTACAAACCTTAGGTTGACATTTTAATGTAGTCTTGCAATGTTGAGTGGACTATTCAGTCAAATAAACCTCTGGATTGTGTAGGTTCTACCATGTTTACAATACATTAGTCAAGAATCTACACCTACCATATGTCCATAGGTATGCCCCCTTTCATGTAAATGTATGGATACAATGCTCTAACCTTTGTAGATCTTACAATCACAAAAAATAGGGTGCTTGGAGCAACATATATGATCAAAAAGAGTTAATAGATATTGAAATCCCTCAAGGACCATCTTCAACACACCTAGAACTAGTAAAATCTCAATGCAAACCAAAAACATATTGAGAGATTGTTTGAAGCTAGAGATATAGTTTACTCAAGGTTACAACCCTATAAGTAGTCATCATTGAAGAAGAAAGGAGAAGAGAAGTTAAAACCATATTCTATGGTCCCTATAAGATTATAAGAAAGGTGGGAGAACTAGCCTATGAACTACAGATACTTGATAATGATAGAATCCACAACATATTTCATGTTTCTTTCCTTAAAATGGAATTAGGGTAGCACGTTGTATCATTTAAATACTTGCCACCTTTACGTTATGAAGGAAGACTCATTTTGATACTAGAAGTTGTCATGGACACCCAAGAAAGCTAAGGAATAAAACCATTAGTGAGTATTTGGTGAGGTGAAAGGATCCGACATCCTGAAGCATCCAAATTTGAATTTCTTGAGAGAAATCGATCTTAAGGAGGAAGGATTGTCATGCCTCATTTTTCTATAAGATTATTGGATGTTCCTTATGCTTATTTTCCATTTCCTATAGGATTGGGAAAATAAATTAAGGAAATGACTTTGTAATAATTTGGTGTGCCTTATTATATGTTTTCCCATATTATAGGCCCTTTGGGTATTATGTTATCAAATTTTATTCCTTTAAGTGTTGTCAACCAAGGGTGTGTGTGCATGGATCCTTGAAGAGAAAAATAATATTTGAATTTATATCTTGGAGGGAAAGTGAGTGCTCAATTTCTTATTTAAACCAAGTCAAAATTCAAGGACATCACCTATTTTTTATGATATTATTCCTCAAATAGATTAGACATCCTATTCATTTGTCATTAGAGATTAAAGGAAAAAAACCCCATGATCCCCACAAACGACTAATCGAAAAAACCCAATCCAACATTATATAATTCCACTCAAGGATTGTATCTAAGTTTGATTGATTTATTGTTTAGGTAGTTCCTATCAACATCTATTTGTCCAAGTTAGGGACCTATCTCTTAGTGCCTAGGGAGTGCAATTCAGTGGTGGATTTTATAGCACCCCCTTTACTATAAACTTGTCATACTTCAAATAATAATATTATTGTTATTGTTGTAGCAACTAATTGACCATAAGAGTGATCTTCCACTATAATAAGAGGAATACATAGTTATTGTTAATTGTTGTTCATTTACAAGAATTTAAAATTCATTTATGTATATTTTGTTAAGCTTAGTATCTGTTATGATAGATCTAATTTGAAATGTGATCTAATCATTGGTCTCTCATGGAGTGAAATCAAATTAAAATATTAAACATCCATAATTAAGGATATTAAACTAGGTTGGAGTCCACGCTAATTGATAAAAAAATGTTTAACAATTAGTGCATTTTTTTCACTAGGCTTGCTAATTCCCTTGGATAATCTATTGTTGGCATACCTTGGGATGATTATGGTTGGGATTCATTTCAACTCTTGAAACACCAACTAGTGGTGAGCTTGGGATTATGATTATAGGGATCAACTACATATAAGTTCAAGATGTACCTTTAGATCCAATTTTATTTTGACCTAAATTGGTGTGTTGGACTTGCTACAACCTACCTTATGTGTAATGGAAATCATTGTGTTAAATTTATTATATCATGATTCTAGAGAATCCTCATTATACCATTTGTATTCCTCTTTCCATATCCTTAATATTTATCCTTACATTAGGGGTATCATGCCTTCCTATCTCACATTTGAGCTTACCATGCTACATCCTCACATTGGGTGGCATCATATCTTACCTCTTTATATTTTACACCTTTGTGGTTACATCTGAGGGGCATCATGATTTCCCTTTATCACATCGTAGGATTTTATGGCCATGCATATTACCATATATTTCTTATACATTGGGAGTGTCATGTCTTCCCCCACACATTATATTGTTCCTATATATATATTCACTAGGGACAAGTATTGTCTTTCCTACACTATTGTATGTTTATGCTCTTGGATGGTACATTATGGGAATATATAACTCTATTATTTTATGTACTTACATGGGTGTTTTTTCCATTAAGGGTCATGTCACCATTTGATTGCATGCACCCTATCACAAAGAATGTATTATACATAGGATTGTAAGGTGAATATCACACTAAATCCTAGCAATTAGGATGCAAGGTTGATACAACTTTCCTACATTGTGGAGGCTAATAATGTAGTAAATTCCCTCTCTAGAACTTCTAATAGCTTTGATATGCTATTGAGGGGTGTTTTTATAGGTGGTCCTAGATCTATTATAATCACACTGCCCAAGCCAACTTAGCCTACATTTAGTGAGCACTAGTTGGATTGTGATTTATCTAGGGAAAAGACCAATGGGAATGATAGTGTTTGGGAGGCTTTAGATTTGAATATGGGGAATAAGGAGGATAAGCCAATGAAGAAGGTAAAAGCTAGTAAGGGGACCCATGTGGATATGTAAAGGAATATGAATTTGGATAAGGGCAAGGTAAATGACATGTAAAAAGTTCACAAATTATTTGGAAGGTAATTGGTAGGATGATTGTACCTATACCAAGGCTAAGCCCCCTATGTTTAATAGGTCTTCAATGCTTGTATCTATGCTAGGGGCCAAGCAAGATATAGTGGGGTTAGTGTATATTAACTTTTCCTTACAACATAATAGCTTGAAGTGGCTCTTCATATATAATTATAGGCTCAAGGCTAGGTTGGATTATTTTCAACCTAGTGTGGCCATTGAATCCCCTATGTGGAATGTTGATTTAGAGTAGTGGGACCTAGTTAGCGAGGTTTCTAAACTCAAGGAGGAAGCCAAAATGTATAATAGGAAAATTGTAAGGATTTAGTATGATTTGGGAAACATAAAGGGGTATTATATTTTGCATATGAGTAGAACCACAATAAAAAATGCGTTACAAGCATTCACATGCTTTAGGAAAGGATGGCAAGGAAGAAAAAGGAGTAGTTAGTCTCAATTCCTAGCAAGCGCACTAGAAACCAAACTAAGTGGAAGGCTATTTAAATTTAAAAAATAGAGGATTATTTTCTCAATGATCATTTTCAATTCTTACAAGTGAGTTGGGAGGCTATTGAAAGTCTCAATGTCTTTGCTGTCAAGTAATTTGTCTCTAATCATGCTTTGGTGATGTTGTTGTTGATTCACTATAGCATATTTTTTTACTTTCACTTTCTATTAACTTTGTCTATGATTTGAAATCTTTTTGACATAAATTCTTTGATACTAGAACTCCCAATTTATTTTATCCTCATATAAAAAAACTAAATTCTTTTAAAATTGAATCTTTACCATTTAATTAAAAATAAATTTTAATTTAATAAAACTTTGTAACTATTTCATTTATTTTTACGTAATATCTATTTATACCCAATTTATTAAATAACATGATGGTAGCCTTACCTCTATTATAAAATAAGCTTGTGTTTATAACACTTGCTTAGTGGAATATTCTTAATTTATTATTGTCTATATTTACATGAGCCATGTGATACTTTTACACTAATAGAAATTTTGAAGCTTGGAGATCCTCTAATACTTGTGGATGCTTTCAATATATCATAACTAACATTTCAATTAAATTTTACTCAATAGGTTAGTTTTGGTAACACATGAGCAGGAAAATTTATAAGAATCTATCCAAATAAATTAAATTTTATATATATTTTAATTTATTATAAATTCATCTAAATCCATTTGACTGCTTTGAAATTTTGAAGCTTGGAATCGATAGATGAAAAATAAAATAGAGGGTGATTTTCTATACTTTTAAAGTAAAATAGCCATTGATAGATGAAAAATAATGAGACCCCACTGAAGCTGTTTTAGTCTGTTCCTGCACTTAGTAATTACTCCAATCAATAGTCAATGTTGGTTGAATAATATAAGTACCTAACACAATGGAAATCCCGACCCCTCCAAGTCTTTAATCTCTATAAATATGAGATTATCCTAGAATTTACTATCTTGCAACTGAGATTCGGATTTTGCCGATTGATACCTCTGGTACATGCTCCATTCCTCTATCATTCCTCTATTTTTTAAATCCCCTATATTGGGAATTGATAGATGAAAAATAAAATAGAGGGTGATTTTCTATACGTTTGAAGTAAAATAACCATTGATAGATGAAAAATAATGAGACCCCATTGAAGTTGTTTCAGTCTATGCCTGCACTTAGAAATTACTTCAATCAATAGTCGATGTTGTTTGAATAATATAGGTACCTGACACAATGGAAATCTCGACCCCTCGAAGTCTTTAATATCTATAAATACGAGATTATCCTGGAATTTACTATCTTGCAGCTGAGATTCAAATTTCGCCGGTTGATACCTCGGGTACATGCTCCATTCCTCTATTTTTTTATCAGGAATCGATAGATGCTCAATTCCTCTATCATTCCTCTGGTACATGCTCCATTCCTCTACCATTCCTCTATTTTTTAAATCTCGTATTTAAAAATAGCCATTGATAGATGAAAAATAATGAGACCCCACTGAAGCTGTTTTAATCCATGCCCACACTTAGAATAATGAGACCCCCAATTTCAGCTTTACTATTTTAGCAAACCTTGTGCAAATAGGCTAGTTTTGGTAACACACGAGTAGGAAAATTTATAAGAATCTAGCCAAATAAATTAAATTATATATATATTTTGATCGGTAATATTTGTTTTTATTGAAATTGTAAAATATCAAGGTTACAGAAAAAACATCTAAATCAAACTACGCAGTTTACCAGATGGATGATTAACTAGCATTAAACCAAAAAACCACCCCAACCCTGAACCCCTACGCCCGATTTCTCCCCTATCTACCTATTCCGGAGCCCCAGATTAATTTTCAAAAAATTTATAATACAAAGCTTCTCCGGATTAAATGTCAAAACCTGACTCATAGATAACATAAAACTTCAAAAAACTAGACTACACATTGTTAAGTTACTCATTTTTCTGTGAGTTATCACCCGACTCCAACGACATAATTTCTTTCCACAACTTGGCTTTCTTTCGCGGGCGTAATCCTTTCCTTTCACGCATCTCCTCTCTGGAAATCTCCATTAGGTTCGCAATTGTCATCTCCAACTCTACAAGTTTCACGCATAATTTTAGCGCTTTCACCCTCACTCTGCATCATCTCGCCACCGGTCCTTTGTGCGTCCCTCGGACCATCTTATAAAAAAATGGTTCAAATTCACCATCTTTGGGCCTCTGCCATGCCATCCCTCCTCCTTAACTAGCCCTACACTTGGAACTACCCGCTTCAAAATCCCTTCAATATCCACCAAGAATTCCTTGGACACCAACGTTCTCATAACACGCCTCACCTCATTCACCATCTCTCCAATGTCCAAACCCCACGCCATCACCAATGAATATATATCCATATTTGTTCGGTATCTATGAGTCAACTTTTCAAAGCCATCTCCCAACATAATTTTCACTACTTGCGCCACTTGTTTTTCCTTAAACAAGAATAAACCTTGCAGTCTCTTCATCAAAGCTTTCCCCATAAAAGGGTCCAGCTTCCTCTGCGAGGACAATGTGAAACTAGCCTCCATTGCCATATTGCTTCACCGACTCTTGCCCTACAACACACCGCCACAACCAAACACCACTCCTACCACCCACGTCCCTAGAAACCTTGAAGATGGTGAGGTGGTTAAAACACCCTGCATTGCTAGCCTACTTCATAAATGTTGAATGTATGTTCGGCGCCGAAAATCCACCTTTGTCATTAGTTCACTCCTCACTAGGAAATCCTTCTCTACTTTTTCGGTACGCAAGCCTGCCATCGTTCAATTTAAAATCCCTCCACCAGATCCTCCGCATTAATGTTTATGAAATCTTCAAATTTTATAATGTCTACTTTTGAAAAGGAAAGAGCCCAATTCGACAGAAAATTTGCCTCCACATTCCTCGTTCATCAAATATGGACCAGATCTTCTATTATCCTCCTAACCACACCCTGCAAATGCCATGCTTCAATTTTCCCATTAATGATAGCTTGAATTATTATTAACGAGTCACCCTCTAGGTGAATCTTTGGAACTGCTAACCTTCTTGCCAACTTGATTGCCATTAAAGTTGTTGCGGCTTCCACAACGTTGTTGGTACCATCTTTCAGCCTCATTGCACCTATCGCTAACACATTTCCCTTCCAATCCCAAATTATACATCCCACCCTAGAGGGGCTTGGAATACCTTTTGTTGCTCCATCAAAATTAACCTTCCACCACCCTGCTCTTGGTTTCTCCCATTTGTCAACTTCTATAAAAGACTGAGTTGGATTAACCCAACCAAGCCCCTTAACGGGCCTAAGCCAAATTCCTGGCCAATGGGATTGAATGCTTTTATCTTCTATAGTAAAATGGGTCTTTGGATTAAAGAAATTTGAGGGTGCTACTCCCACTACTTCCTCCAACGAGTGATTGATTCTGTATAGTAATTTTTTTATAGACTCTCTTTTTTCCTTAAAAATCCTCCTATTTCTCTCCTTCCAAATCTTGCACACAACCATTGATTGACTTACCTTCCATATACATGAGAAGGTAGATTTCACCTTCCGCACCGACCACCCTTCAAACACACTCTTTAATGTTCTAGGTAGAGGTCCATGCCATCCCAAGGATTTCAGTATCATATCCCAACAAGATGCAGCCATTTCACAATGAAGCAGAAGATGGTCTACTGTTTCCTCTGCTTTTTCACACATAACACATCTTGAAGGACCACTGAACCCCATACGCCTTCTTCTTTCCCCTGTCAAGATTCGACATCGAACTGC
Organism: Sequoia sempervirens; assembly: GCA_007258455.2. NCBI lineage: Eukaryota > Viridiplantae > Streptophyta > Pinopsida > Cupressales > Cupressaceae > Sequoia > Sequoia sempervirens. The sequence continues at coordinate 26,722 of VDFB02327884.1, read as the reverse complement.
TAGCCAAGAAAAAGTCCCTACTTTTAGTAGGCAGTCCTTTCCCCAAAAAAGGTCCACTGGCCAGGCTTCATTCCTGGCTCTAGCATCTAAAAAAGAATATCCCAATTTTACCGAATATTTTCCATCCACAACACCGCACCAAATTACTTTGTCATCACTATTCAACCTCATCACCTTACGAGAGCTAAGAATCTCCTGCATAATATTATGCTGCCTTTCCAGAAGATCCACATTCTGAAGCAACTTCCACCCCCAATCTCCTCCAAAATCATCATTTCTAAATTCTAGATAATCACTAAAATTTTCACCCCAATGCTCTTTAAACCAATTTTTGACCTCTAATATATTCTCTAAATCCTACAAAACTAGGTATCCGACCTAGGAATCCTCCCAGAACTTTTCCCTCTAACCATTCCCAATCTACCAAGTAACATGCTCAACAACCACCTGCCTACAAGAGATAATAAAATTCCATATAGTTGAACCAACTGGTGGGTTGCGCATTGTAAGAATCCTATTGTCCTCCATTGTATCAAGATACTTTGTTTTCAATATGCGGACCCACAGCTGAGAGGGTTGAGTGTATATATTCCAAACCAGTTTTGCTCCCAACACCTCATTCATTAAATTCTAGTCTCTCAAAATTATATATATATATATATATATATATATATATAAATTTATTATAAATTCAAATAAATCCATTTGATTGCTTTGAAACATTCAATGAAACTTTTTAATTTTTGAGTTGTTATTTTTAAAATTTATTTACTTTTCAAAAATTGATAATAGATTTGTTTTTAAGAAAAATATTTGAGAATTTTGTATAAAAAAGTCATGTATATATTTAAAATAAATATAAAAAAAAATATAATATATTATATTTTTATTTAGTAATTTTTATTGGCTATTATAAAAATTGAACAATTTACATTATAACAATAAATTTTTACTCAATTTTTAAATATTAAGTAACTTAAGAATGCTTTAATATTATAAAGAAAAAAATATAATAAAACAATCATTTTTTTTATTTTTTACTTTTTCAAAACAAAAAAAATTGTTTGATTAATTGTATTCAAATATACTTCCAATGTAATTTCTTTCCCATATTATTTCACTAATATATAAAATGAGTTTTTTTTTTTAAATAAGGCTTAAAAATAATAGTTAATTTTTTTTAATAAAATTAAATGAATATGTAGCTTGGTATGTATTCTTCATAATTAATTAAATAAATGTTTGAAAATTTATCGCCAATGATGAAATTTAAGATATTTTTATAAAATTAAATGAATTTATATTTTTAAATTTTTTATTCATAATAAATATATTCAAAATTAATTTGGTTAACTATTTCTTTCATGTTAGGTAAGTTTGAAAATTGCTTTGGTCAATATTCATAAACAAATAAATTTGACTAAGTTTGGTTAAATATTTTTAATTTTTAGTAAGTTTTGTCTTAATTGATAAGTACATTTGACTTAAATATTTTTACTTTTTGATAAATTCAAAAATTAACTAAAATTTGGTATAATTTGACTTGTTATATTTTTATCACTTTATATGACATAATAAATTTTTAACAAATATTATAAAAAAATATAATATAACATTCTAATTTATAAAAATACATATTAATTTATGCCCCTATGGCCTAGTGGAGTTGGTCTAAGTCTTGGGTTTGACTCCCTAACGCGTGATTTTTTTGAAAATATTTTTAACTCTTAAAATATCAATTTGAAAACTACAATAATAAATTTAAGATTTTCTCTTTGTATATAAGTTTTAAATATAATAATTGTTATTCATTGTTTCATAATTCTAATTTAATTTTTATATATGCCTAATATTAGTACAAATTGACAATTATAGAGAGTATGTTTAGTCATACTTTTACTAAATTATTAGATATGTTTTGGAATGAGCTTAAGCTATTTATCACAATAGTTGTGACTAATCTAAAATCTTAATCATATGTACAAGATTTTTTTAATTTATAAAGTGAATTGATTAAATTATTATTATATGTTCAAGGATATTTTTAAAGCATTTCATTTGTTGATTATGTTAGTTTGAATTAGGGTTTTATTTAATGATCTATTGCTTCACAATTTTGTAATCACCATAATTGAGTAGAATTTGAAGGATATTAAATAAATCAACATTCTCTAACATTTATCTTTGCTAGTGATTAATCTTAAAAAAATTAATATTTATGATTAATAATACTTGATGAAAATATTTTGGTATAAATATGTTATTTAAAATTCTTCACTTTTTATTGATTTTGATAAATTGAACAAATTTTCTTGACAAATTATATTTTTTCATCAATGGTCAATTAAAAGGTAATTAAACGACCAAACTATCATAAGACTTTTATATAACAAATATGATAAAATGTAATTATTTTTTTCCCCCTTCTCTCTCCTCTGTCTGCATTTAAATAGCTTGTGTGCATGGTGGATTTTGCGCTAGGGGTACCCCACGGTCCCCCTCTGTCCCCTCCTGACTCACGTCTCGCCCTATCACATGCAGACTCATGTCCCTCGGGAGCCACTCCTGGAGGGTCTGATCCTTTGATTGCAGGCCAATCCAGGTCACCCGTGATTCCAGTCTTGTCTGGTTTGGAAGTGGCGGCAGTCGAGATCCTTCTAGAGGTTAAAGGTTGGAAGGATGAGTTGACCAATGGTAAACAGAGATCTAACAACCCCTCCCTTGATTTGAAGAGGAAGTCATTGCCATAGGAACATATTTCACTATCTCTGATACAATCAGTGATAGGATTCATTCCTCAATGGAGAACACAGTTATGGGTCATTTTCTCTCCTTCCGTCCCTCTGTGGATATGGTTCGAAGATGGGCTATTGCTAAATGGCACCTCAAAGGAAGTGTGGACATTTGTGCAATGTCAGGTGGTCTCTTCCTTTTCAAATTCACAACTTTGGATGACTTGGTTGCGGTCCTCTCTTTTAGGCCTTGGGTGTATGGGAAGCACAGTTTGGCCTTATGCTGCTGGAAGCTAGGTTTTGACCCTATTGTGGATCTAAATAAATTAACATCAGTCTGGGTTCACCTGCCTGGGTTTCCCTTGGAATATTGTGATGAATCCATCTTCAAAAGCATTGGGGATTCCTTGGGCCAATTCATTACTTTGGATTCCATTACCAGGTCCAAATCCAGGTTAGTGTTTTCCCGCTTTTGTGTTAATATTGGTGTGAATAAGATGCTTCCTAACTCTGTGAAACTATGCTCTAAGTTTGGTACCAAGGTTCAACCTGTCTACTATGAGAATGTTGTCGTTTACTGTTAGAAGTGTGCTAAACCTGGCCACCTTATCTCTGACTACAAATCTTCCTTTAATCGGGAGCCTAACCCGGGGGACTTTGATGCTAATGCTCACCTTCCTTTGGAAAATGGCATTCTGAAGGATGTTGACTCTCTAGCCAAGTCTGCCTCGCCAGTCTTGGTTAAACCCCTGATCTCTGGGGATCCTCCTAGTGGGATGGAGATTTCAAGTGTGGATCTAACTTTGATCCTTGTTATTCCTACTCTGATTGAGAAGTTGGTCGTTGATAAGATTTTGGATGTTGATGCTTTATCCTCTGACCAAGATCTTGGGGGGGATGAGCTTGTAGGTGGCTCCCTGATGGAGGTGGGATCTACTGCTAGGACTAGTGAGACTATGGGTGAAGAGGGCAAAATTTGGGAGGAAGTGGTTACTGGAGTTATAGAGGAGACAATTTTTAATTTTGAGGGTTTGAACTAGGAGAAATTCATAGAAGAGGAAATCTGGTTAACCCCAAAGAAAAGAGGGAGAAAGAAGGTGGATGTGGGAGGAGACTTCAAACCAGGAAGGCTCAGCCATAGACAAACTAGGTTGAGAGAGACATCAAATGAGATAGCCATTGGTAAATAGAGGACATTGGAAGTGTCCTCCAAGAAGGGTAAAAAATGAAGTTCATGTCTTGGAATGTGCAAGGGCTGAAGAGCTCTCATAAGCAGCTTGCTCTGAAGAACTATGTGTTAGAACATAAGATTGATGTTTTACTTTTACAAGAAACCAAAATGAAGAAAGAAAATTTTGATAATATTTCTAAGTATCTATAGTCAGGTGCTATTTACTCCTATAGTGATGCTGAAGGGGCATCAGGTGGTCTTGCAGTGTTATGGAACCCCTCTAGGATTAATGGCTCTGAACTATTTCACTGTCGGAGTAGTGTGGGAGTCTCTTTTTCTTACCTGGGCGGCTCTTGGTCGCTTATCAATGTCTATGCTCCCAACTAGAGAAATGCTAGAAATACCTTGTGGCAGGATCTTTCTGATTAGGCTAAAAATAATAGGGGGTCTCGTTGGCTAGTGGTTGGGGACTTCAACTCCCCCTTATATCCTTAAGAGAAAAGTGGTGGTCTAGTGGATTATTCTGATAGCATGGCTAATCTAGTAAACTTTCTAAGTTCTACTGGCCTGATTGACATTGACTTATTGGGCCAAGCTTTCACTTGGACCAACAAGCGTCTTGGGGAGGGCTTAATTCAAGTTAGATTAGATAGATTCCTTTGCTCTAGCAACTGGACTGCCTTGCTTAGTGCCAATCTTCAGGCTCTACCCAGGATGGTCTCTGATCACAATCCTATGTTGCTGGACTCAAATGACCATTCTATTGTTGGATCGTTCCCCTTTTGGTTTGAGATAATGTGGAATTCCCACCCTGATTTCAAGAACAAAGTTATTGAATGGTGGAATATTCTTGTTTGTGGCTCCCCCATGTTCAGGATCTTTTTTAAACTTAAACATATCAAATGTATGGTGAAAGGTTGGAACAAAAGAGTTTTTGGGGATGTTTTTTAAAAAAAAAAGAGTTGTAGGGGATAAATTGAAAACTATCCAAAAAAAATAGAGGATGGGGATGTCATCTTTCCTACCTACAACCAAGAACGAGAGTTCCGAAGGGAGTGGGAGAAAATTCTAAGGAAAGAATAAATTTTCTAGAAACATAAATCTAGAGTTCAATGGTTGCAAGGAGATAGGAATACCTCCTTTTTTCATGTGTCCACCATAAAACATAAGAAAAGGAATTGGATAACTAAATTTCATAATGAGAAGGGGGATGTGATCGATACACCCACCCAAATCGATCTTTTGGTTGCAAACTATTTTCAGAAGGCTTATTTGGCCCCTACTGAGGCTCCTAATCTGGCTTTGGAAATTTTTTTGTTGGACCCTCTCCCAACCATCATTTCCCAGAATGATAACCTTGGAATTCTCAGTGTTGTCACTCCTGAGGAGGTCAGGTTGGCTACTTTTAGTATGGGGGCTTACAAAGCGCTCGACCCATATGGTTTTCCACCGGCCTTCTTTTAGATCTTTTGGGAGATTGTTGGAGGGGACCTTGTCTTAGCTGCTCATGATTTTTTCAAATCTAGTAAAATTCTCAAACAATTGAACCACACCTTTATAGCCTTAATTCCCAAGATTGATGATCCCTAGTCTATGACTGATTTTAGACCCATTAGCCTTTGCAATACCTTTTATAAAATCCTCTCTAAAATTTTGGTGAATTGTATCAAACCCCTCCTTGATAAATTAATCATCCCCACTCAAAAAGGGTTTGTGCATGGTCGTCATATGCTAGATGCTACCATAACCACTCATGAATTACTCCATTCCATGGATAGATGCAATAATGCTAGTATGACCCTTAAATTAGATATTTCAAAAGCTTATGATAAGGTGATTTGGGAATTTATCCCTAAAGTCTTAGCTAAGTTTGGGTTTGACCAATTTGTGACCAAACTCATAATGGAATGCATAACTACAGTAAAGTACCATGTTTTGGTTAATGAGACTACTTTTGGTTTCTTTAATGCTGGGAGAGGTATCAGACAGGGAGATCCCCTTTCACCCTATTTATTTATCATGATTGCGGATGTCTTGAGCAAGAACTTTTCTAATTTGCTGTCGGAAGGGTCTATTAAGGGAATTAAGGCTGCCTCTTCTTTGGATCCTACTGTGATCCAACAATTTGTGGATGATACCTTCCTATTTGGGAAAGCCTCTGTGATTGAAGCCAAGAAATGGAAAAATTGTCTCAACAACTATGTTGCGTGCTCTGGGTAGTGTATTAACTATAATAAAAGCATGATTTATTTCTTCAACAACACTCCTAACCTACAAGCTCGGGTGACTGTTGTTTTGGGATGTATGAGTGGTTCTCTTCCCTTGGTTTATCTTCGTTTACCCCCTACTGTCAAGGAAGTCACTCCTGACTTCTGGAATTTGGTCCTTGAAAGGATCCAAAGGAAGTTGGCAAGGTGGAAAGGTTTCATCCTCAACCATGCTGGAAAATTGTAGCTCCTATCTGCTACTCTTCAAGGTATCCCTATATACTTCCTCTTTATTTTCAAGATCCCCAGATATATTGTTGAGAAGTTTTAGAAAATTCAAAGGAATTTCCTCTGGTTGGGGACTGAGGAAAGGAAGAAATTTTCTCTGGTTAAATGGGACAAAGTTTTTCAACCTAAACATTGTGGTGGGCTTGGGATAAGGATTATCTCTAGTACTAATAAGGCATTGATGGCCAAAGTGGGCTGGGACCAACTGAGGAAAAGGAAAGATTGGTACAAGATTATGAATGGTAAGTATCTTCAAAACAAACCTTTGATTGAATGTCTATTAGAGGTTCATCCTTCAAGTTCCTTGGCTTGTAGGAACATTTGCAGTCTGCAGGGATTGCTTAGGATTGGGATGAAATGGAAGATTGGTAATGGTAATAATATCATATTCTAGGAGGACCCCCCTGGTTACTTGATACCCCTTTGGAACACTCTGAATTTAGGAATCTTATGAGGCTGGCACAATGGTTCTTTGGTGTTTACATTAGTGATTATCTCCTTGGCCTACAAGGGGCTAGAAAGTGGAATGATTTGGCCCTTTGTTGCACTTTATCCCCTGAGTTGAGCCTCCTTGCCAAATCCCTACAGGAGTTGCTCTCCCTTACGAGACTACCATCAACCAACATGGTGGATGAATTCTTCTAGACTCATGACAAGCAGGGTGATCTTTCAGTTAAAACGACTTACAATCTGCTGACGGACCAAGAAGTGGTCCTTGACCTTTAGAAGGGCGTTTGGAACAAACACATGATCCCAAAAATAAATTTCTTTTGGTGGACTGCCTGCCGTAACAGGATTCTTACATAGGACAATTTGAGGAAAGGGGGGTTCTAGATCCCCAATAGGTGCTTATTATGCAAGTGCAACGTAGAATCAGTGGACCACTTGCTGCTACACTTCCAGTTTGTTGTTGGTGTGTGGGAGCTAGCTCTAGAGTGTTTGGGCATTTAGTGGACCATGCGTAAGGAAATTAAATCCTTTATCTTGAGCTAGACTAGACCCTTCATCCACCCCTTACCTTGTGAGATTTGGAACTAGGTCCCCCCCATTATCTACTGGTGCTTATGGAAAGATAGAAACAATAGGATTTTCAGGAACATTGAGATGAGCCTAAAGGAGGTGTTTGGTATAGGATCTCGGCTCATCACAAAAAATATTTCGCTTTTTAAAGGGAAAATCCTGGATAAAGGTTTGACTAAGAGGGAAATTATTATGGCCAAAGCTTGGCATCAAAACATTGATGCCAATTCCTATGACAACTCTAGATCCCTGGCTAGAAGAGACACTATTTGGAAACCTCTAGATTGTGGTTCGTATAAACTTAATTTTGATGGGGTAGCCAAAGGAAACCTAGGCACAACTAGCATAAGAGGTGTTATTAGAGATTGCAAGGGGAATTTTGTAGTTGGTTACTTTGGGGGGATTGGCATCCAATCTTCTATGATTGAAGAATCTAGAGTGCTGCTAAAGGGCATCCAATTAGCTATTACTATGGGGATTGAGAACCTTTATATCAAAGGTGATTCTAAGTCTATCATTGATGTTGTTAACTTTGGTAGATTACTGGGGTGGAGTACTAAAGACATTTTATTAGACATAAAGCTTTTTGTGTCTAAGTTGAATTTGAAGATTGCTACCCACATTTACCAGGAGTGTAATCAAGTGGGTGATGCTTTAGCTAACTTTGGCACACATTGGAAAATCTCTAAGTACTAGCGTAATTTTGGGAACCTATCGCTAGGTATTCAAGGTTTAATCCTGAAGGAGGAAATCCCTTATTTGATCCATGATTATAACTAATTATGCAATTTTATGGGCCTTATGGGGGGTCCACATTTTTATCTTATGGGCTATGTTGATGGGTGTGAATGTTGAGGTGTCTTACAAGTGGAAAAATTTGAATAATGGGACATGGTCCATTTTTAAAAAGGCCATTATGAGGAATTATGGAGAGTACTTTATGATTAAGGCCAAGTTGGGTTGTACCTTACGTAATCTCCTTTTGGGGATTGCGCTAAGCTATCGTATATCCATGAAGTTTTTTTATTTTTATTTTGATGTGACTTATAATTAAAAGGTAAATCTTTTAATTGGTCCTATCTATTCTGCTATTTTGCCTCCTTTACTAAAAGTCGGGATCTTAGGTGTTTCTAAATTTGGCCCCGCGACCATCTTACTTTGGTTTATGTGTAATAACAACGTGGAAGGAAAACCTTCCATTCCCATCATGTCCTGCTTACCTAGCCACAAGTGTTTGAATATTTTCATTAATGATATCGCCAAGATTTCCTTTAGGGATTTAACTCCTCAAGTGTGTGTTCTATACATTGCTTTGATTGCCCAAGGCTACATCATTTGGCTTAAAATCTTAAGTGTGCAGGTGACCTTTCACTTAACCAATTCCTCTAACCTTTTTCTCTCATAGATTTTCTAGTTCTTCCATGTGCAGAGTGGCATAATGGGTGGCGATAGGGTACAAACAAAGCCCGATAACTGTGGAAAATTTCACAAGGATCCATTGGTGTGGCACATTTGTGTTGAAGGCGGGATGGCACCTTTGATGGAAAGTTTGGTGGGTCACGACCCTAGTTTATCTGCACAGTTTGCAAATTCTTAGAAAGATATAAGGGTTACCATGGGTGGTATTTCCTTGGAAGTGAATGAGGAGGTGATTGTGTAGGCGATCGGGCTATTGTGTATTGGTAAAAAGTACCCGAAGTATACTAAGGCCCAAGATAACGAAAACCTAAATGCCTTCTTTGTGGGTAATGAGAAATCAGTTCGTAACTAGTCGAGGTTTGAGAGAGAGGTTCTCCCGCAGCCTTGGGACTAGGTCTGCCTCACCCTAATGAAGTACGTGAACCTTGAAGGTAGATACAAACCTACTATTTCTATCACTTCCCTCTTTTAAATCAACTCTGGCACAAAATTCTATTAAGCTTTCCTTTTTTCTTACTTAAGGATTTAGAGATCTTTTTGAAAAGTGTATTGAGGCTGTTGGCCTAAACCTTGAGGATACTCCTCCCCTACTACTTCACCAAGGCCTCATTTTGAGGCTCTACCACTTCCATTTTGCATTATGCCTGCCAAAAGCCATTTCTGTTGTCTGTGTTGAGGAAATTGAACCCCCTGTTGTGGCCAATATCTCTTCGACTAAGTCCAAAGGTCCCATCAGGAAAACCCCTCTAGTTACCGTTGAAACTCATAAGCCTAAATGTGCTACCAAGAAGCTTAAGGGGAGTGCGGGAATTGCCCAGACTAGTGCTACAACTAGTCTATGTGAGCTTAAGTCGACCCCTGCCAAGTTTGTTAGCAAACCTACCTTAAAAAGAAAGTTAAGGTTGAGGGGAAGGGTTTGATGGAGCCTCCAGTCATGGACAATGGAGGAAAGAATGTTGTGGGTAGGGACTCTAAGGGGGACATGGTGGTTGTTGCTATAGTGGTGATTGGTGGCGAAAATACCATCATCAGGAGGTCTATTAGGTTGGCTAAAAATAACAAGAAAGTATAGGTTAATGACATGGATACAGATGAGGAGTGGTCTGACAATCAAGGTTGCAGGGATGAGGAGGAGTCTGGGGATGATGAGGAGGAGTATATTGGAGGGCCCCACACCATTCCTGATATTAGCAAAGTGCATAAGAAGAACTCGACCTCCCAGTCCTTGGACCCTTTGGATGTGGATCACGATAATATTGAGAAGGTTGTGGATAATGGGGAGGAGCTTTGTGTGTTGCAGGAAAGAATGAGAAAGATGGAAAAGAAATTCAGTGGCTTGACCTGTTTCATTGTCAAGTTGGTCCACTGTGTTACCAACACCCTCTTTGTTGCGATGAAGGACAAAATAGACAAGAAGAATGTTGAAGAAGTCCCGGAATGGGTTGGGGATGATGTTGTTAATCTCCTTTCTCGGAACTGGGAAAATGCTAGTTAATCTGTTGTTGCTGCATTACATTTTCGTCGGTTGTTGGTCCGCTGTGTATGTTTTTTGGCTTAGTTTTTAATGTTTTTTGGACTTGATATTTTTTGGCCCTTGTGGCTCTCTGTGTAAAGGGTACAACACCACATAAACATTGCTTACCGTATCAAAAACAAATATGATATAACTATACCCCAAAACAAATTTTAAACACTAAAAATATCATAACTTTTACAAACAAATATGTTTACTAAACTTTAATACATAGAAAAAACAAATCAAATTGTAAAAAAATTCTCAAATCACAAAAAAATCCTCAAAACTACATCAAAAAGCACTCACGTTGAACAAAAATTGAAATAAAAAAAATTAACATTAGAGAGACTAAAAATAGTCTATGGGACTGTCAGCCTTGTCATTTGCGACTTCCACATTTCAATCCTTTTCCTATTTAAGGTGATGATGAACTCCTCAACTTCTCAACAATCTTACTACATTTTAAATCACTTTGCAAAATAAAAGTAAAAGTTAAACGTCTTACTACACTTTAAATGGTGTATCTGGAAGATTACCTGCTACACTTACATTGAGGAGCTGAATTCCATGGCCATATGGTTTACATTTAGATTTTTTTTTCAAAATTTCAATTAAAATTTTGGGAAGACTATCATATAGGAGAGGATATTTTGGATTTGTGTAGGATCATAATGGTTGTTGTGCCAGAGCCTACTTGTTGCTTGTACTTGTGTGCTTATTCACTCGTCAATTACTCCATTGATGCACCCTTCAACACAGTCCTCTCAAACACCTGTGCCAAATTATAATCCATGTTCTCCAAAAATTATGATAAACCTGTTCAAAAGAGGTAATGCATATACAATTATAGTATTAGCAAAAATCAAATTTTTCTATAAAATTATTATGGATACAAAAATAGTATAATTCTTTCCTATTGCATAGAGTTTAACTATCTGTCAATACAATAAGAAGAAATTTTACTTCACACTTAATCACATGCAGATAGTAATAGGCATAATGAAAGTAAATTTAAATATTGCATTAATCATGGAAACGATAAACATGGGTGATTGAAAAAATCCAAAATAACACCATTAGCTCCATATTAACTATTAAACATGGAAAATTACAACACTTATCCAATGTTCGTCTACTTGTTGAATACTTTACATAAGGATCACACTCTTTAAGTGTTAATTGCTGAGGACAATCATGCCCATTTATTTCTTGCATCAAGAAAATTGGTCAACATTTATAACCTTTGTCAATGAATTTGCAATATTTTTTTTAGTATCAACTTTTTCTAGCAGTATCCACTTGCCTTCAACCATTTTTCTCACAAAATGAAATTGTACTCTACTATTCTCTAACTAAGCATGATAAGAAAGATTCTTGGCTAAACATATTGCATAATGACTATTCATATTATAGTCAATTATTATCATTTTTTGTAGCAAACCAACTATTGAGCACAACTTTTGTAACCATACAACTTTCTTACACATGAGTTGTTGCCATATAGTATGTGTTTATTCTAGATAATGCAATGATTTCCTACCTTTTTCTCATACAACTTACTACTCTTCCAAAAAGACTAAATACATAACCATTGGTAGATCTTCAACAATCATCTCTAGCCCAATCAAAATCCATAAAACCATGTGTATTCAAAAATTAATTTTCACTAGCTCTTCTTTGGTAGTAGATTACATAATTTTAGGTGCCACATTTATATCTTTTTTTTTTTCACAATTGTCTAATTTTATTTGTCTTGTTTGGATATATATCTACTCACAAATCCTATTTAGTAGTCAACACTAACATAAGGCACGTGGCATATTTATTCAATTTTCTCTTTTATTTTAGGAAACTATTTATTAGATAATTTTTTATCAATAAGAAAAGAATTACTCATAGATCTACCATCCTAAATCCTAAATCTCTACAAAATATTTTCAACATATTTCTTTTGATATACCACAATTTTTTATTTACACAACTTTTTAAATTTCTATACCCAAAATAAATTTTGGAGCATTAAAATCTTTCATGTTAACTTGTGAAGATAACTATGACTTAACTAAACCGATAATTGTCTTATTGTTATCAATCAATAATATGGCATTTGTACATGCAACACTATGATAAAACAAATCGTATTTCTCTTTGAAATGTACCCATGGATTAACTTTTCTACAATCTACCCAAGTTCTAAAACATACATGTCAAAAATTTTCTTTCACATCCTTGGAGATTGCTTCAAATTATAGAGAGATTTTTCCAGCTTAGGCACTAAGACCTCCTTACCTTTCAACTTAAAACATTCTAAACATGCCTTGTAAAATTGTTCCTCAAGCTCACCATGTAGATTAGTTATCTTTACATACATTTATTTCAAGATAAAAAATAACAACAATAGCTAACAAAAATTCAATTGAAGTTTTGATTATATGGGAAAAGCAGGTTTTGAATGGACCCGAAACCATTTACAAATAGGTTTTAACGGGACCTGAAACCTGAACATGGATGATCATGCTGCCAAAAGAAAAATCAATGAACAACCAACAACAAAACAACAACACTTCAAAGGATCAACAAGACAACCCAAACCTGCAACAAAACCAAGCTACAAAAAATGGTTTTGAAAGGAACTAAGAACCCAAAAGAACCAAGTTTTTACATGGACCTTGAACCAAAAGGTTTTGAAGGGACCTTAAGCCCTTTACAACCAAGTTTTGGTAGGGGCCATGAACCCTTAGAAATCGCCTGCAAAAACCACACAACAACAAACTAGTTGCTTAGGAAGACAAAAGAATCGCCTTAGTCAGGAAACCATTAGCATGTAACAACCTGACATCATCATAACAAATAGCATCAACACCCACCCAACTCTCCAAGCCACTAGCTGAAATAGCCAAGTCACGGAAAACCAAATGATCAAAAACACCAAATCCCATCAACACCCCGTCTCCACCACTATAGGAGTAGTCACCATGAAAACCCAAGTTTCCACTACGGAGTAACACCAGCCAATCTGCATTCCACCTCCATAGGAATGGTCTCTTTCTCAATAGAAGTTACACTGGGGAAAACTCGTAGAAGAAGTGTGAACAAACCACCACACCAACAAAACCCATCTCCACCTCAAAAGGAGAGGTCTCCACCTCAATAGGAGACACCAACTATAGGACACAAAAGAAAGCCAACACTCCAACAAAAAGAGTTAACATAGTAACCAGGGGAACCAACAAAAATAGGGTCTTCATGATGAACAAAGTAGCCTTGTCAAATCCAAACCAAAGGTGGAAACAAAACCCTTAAATTCCTATGAAAGAAGAGAAACCAAAAAACTAAACAACTCAATATCCACCTCAAAATAGGAACAACCATCAAAAGAAAGGGCAGCCAAGACTTTGTTAGGCACAAAGAATAATTGGGATAGCAAAAAAACCATGTTGGAAAAACTAGCCAGCAGCCTAACAACCAAACCCAAAGCAACAACAACACCAAAATGCACCAAGAACACCAAGGACTTGAAAGAACAAATCCCATCTAAGAAGGAAAACTATGGGAAAATCTCAACCAACAAGAGAGGCACCAAAGGATAAGCAACAACAACATGAGTAGCCTCACAATCAAGTAAAGAAAACAACACCAAAGAAAAGCCACTAGGACCCAAGAGAAGCAGGAAAAGGAAAGGAAATCCCCCATGCAGAGAGAGTAGAGAGAAGGCAAGACCATGAAGCACAACCTCCAACCCTACATGTCATTCAGGGTCTAAAACAAGCCAAAAACTCTCCACAAACTACTCCACAAAAGGCAACCCAAAACCCACATCCTGCATCAAAGAGGAAATCCCACATAAGCACAACCACAAAGCTACAATAAAAGAAAGCTCCAACAAAGAGGCACTGGAACAAACAAGGGCAGGAGATCCCACAAGTGGAAAAAGTAGAGAGAAGGAAAAACCATTAAAATCAACATTTGACCCTACATGCCAATCAGAGTCTAAAAAATGCCAAAATCTCTCCACAATCAAACCCACTATAGGCACCCCAAAAACTACACCCAACGCCAAAGCAAGAGCCTCAACAAAGTCCAACACCAAAGGCATCGAGACAACCAAGCCCTCAGGAAGAAGTGAAAAGGCACCCAACCACACACCCAAAAAAGAAGAATTGGGAAAAACCATAGGGCGAATGCAACAACCAGACCTGAAACATGGCTCCCTAGTAGGAAAATGACAACAACCAACACCATACCACAACATCCTAGAAGGACGATATTAGCAAATAGATTCACAACAACACATCCCGGGCCAAAGACAACAACCAACACCACTCCTTAGCATCCCCACAGAACAACACCAATAGTAAGCAAGGAAAGCCCACACAGAAAGGGAGTAGAGAGCATGCAAAACAATAAAGCTCAACAACAAACCCAACATGCCAGCCAGAGTCAAAGGATAGCCAAAAACTCTCCACAAACCTCTCAGCCACAGACAAACCAGACCGCACACTGAATTCCAAAAAATTATCCAAAGCTATGGTAATATCATATGCCCCCACTGAAAGAGAGAGCAGCCAAGCATCATCATCGTCATCTGATTCAGAACCACCATCACCCTCTACATCTGAGGATTTCAAAATCCCCATCCCACTCCTCTTCCTACTCACACGCTCCATCCCCATGCTTCCCAAAATTCAATTGAAGTTAGTTTTACAACATGAGATTTCCCTCTACCTAAGAGAATCCTTTTGCCACTAAACAAGCTTTATACTTCTCCATTTTTCTTATGCATTGTACTTATTCTTAAGTAACCATTTACAATCAATAAGTTTTATTTCAAGAGGTAATTTCATCAAATCTCAAGTTTGATTTTTATATAAGGACTCTATCTCTTCCACCATGTCCTCCTTCCAAGACTCTTTTTCATTTGATCCAAGTGCCTCCTTAACAATCTTGGGGTCTTCATTAGTGACATATATAGCTAATAAGAGAAATGCATAATGAAAATAGGGATCTCTATACATTTCTATTTTTTTCTCTTACTCGATCGGATCTCCTCAATACTAAAATATTTGGTTTTGCATATTTAAAATGTATATCCTCTTATTCTAAATTTTCTAGTTCCACATTCTCTTCTACCAACTTGTTCTTTGATTCATCTTACATGTGATTATTTCTAATTCATGCATAAATTTACTCTCTTTTCGTTCAACATGAACTCTTTGAGGTTTTTTCTCTAGTTATTTTTATTTTTTTGGATCCCTCCTTGTTTGAAAATTATATTACAACTATACTATATTTTTTGTGTTTGTAGTTCCCACATCTTATATCCTTTAAAACTAGTATTATATCCCATAAATAAATACTTTATTGATTTATAGTCTAGCTTAGTTCTTTTTTGATGCAAGAGCATCAAGGGTATAAGAGCAATCTTGCATCACCCAAAAACATGTTGTTTCTTTTTCAATAAGGGCTAAATTTGGTAGGGTTACTATTTTTAGTAAGTTGGTATTTATGCACGTATGAACACAAAATCTTACACAGACCTACAAAATGGTGAAATGAAGCCAATGGTGAAGAAATCACTTCAATATCATTTATCATTTGTGGGATGTTAATATTTTCAATTTCCAAAATCTTGTTAAAATATTCAAAGTCAAATTTGAAGCACTTAGAGGCTCCAAATAGGCCTAAAAATTGGTCAAAAATCAAAATGTACCCTTTGGTTTTCTCGAGAACTTTCCAACAATATATAATAATCCAAAATCCAATAGTCGGATCAAAATTTATGATCTCAGTAAGTTGTACTACAGTCGCAATTAATAAAATTTCAAAATATCTTCTTGAGGGGAGTTACACTTTCCAAAATAGTTGGGGTGGTTACACATTTTAGATAAAGAAGGTGAATGGAGGTTATAGAGCAAGGGGGAGCCAAGTAGATTGTGGCTCTGATTTATAGATTTGTGTAATCAGAAAGTCTATGTAGTTTATAATTTTTTGAATTTGTAATTTCATTTTTATGGAGATAATAGGACATTGGTGTTTCCTTCTTGCATTTTGACTATTTATTTCCCTATTATTGTTGTGAGTTTGGGTTTGTAAGGGGGGTACCCTTCATCATTTTCTCTTTAGGAATATACATATAAGCATCACAACCAAAAACCCTTAAATATTTAATAGAGGGTTTCTAACTAGCCAATGCTTCCTATGAATTTTTATCCAACAAAGCTTAGGTAAGTAACCTATTGATAAGATAATAAGTATTTGTTACCATTTATTCATAATTTCTTACTAAAACCTACACAACTTAGCATGATTTACGTCTTATCCATTAGATTTGTATTCATTCCTTGGACAATTTTGTTTTATTGTGATGCATATCTAGGGAGTGGTCTTTTGTCTTTCTATTCCATACTATTTGTAGAATTTCTCAAATGCATTTAAGTAATATTCTTTATTATAGTTAATTTAAAAATCCCTTATTTTCATTTATGTATTATTTTCTACTAACGTATTTCTTGAGAAGTCGTCTATAAAGTTAACATACTACATACATAGATTTTTCAAGCAACGAAACTTTTGTTGGTCCAAAAATATCAAATATGCACTAAATGTAAAATTAATTATGATCTTGTAACACTACAAGGAAATTTTACACAAGTTTGCTTTCCAAATACACAATGTTCACAAACATCAAAGCCTAATGGACAATAACAAAATTATTTAGATATACCTTTAGTTTATAAATCTCAAAGACCTTTCTCTCCAATATTCCCATCCACTAATGCCACATAATTATCTTTTGAAAAGAAGTGTAAGAGCCTAATTTATAATATTATTTACTTTAAGAACATGAGAGTAATTGCACATGCTACTTACAATGCTTACCTCAATTTTAACAATGTTCCTAAATGAATTCCTTTTGCTAATACCATAATACCATGCACCATTTTACAACTATCATTATTAAGTACCACTTGCACAACTATATCATTATTTTTTCTTATTGAAATTATTTTTTTTGACAAACCTAGAAAATTTAGACACTAAGAAGGGTTTTAATTCTTTCATCTATCATCCTCAACTTCACTCTTCCTTGACCTATAATATATATGTTAGATCATCTCCATTGATTTTTTCATACATTGAACCACTCCTTATGAGGATTCTATTGGTGAAAATAAAAATCTCTAATCCAATTGTTAATCATCAAGGATCCATTCAATCTATGATACCAATTGGTGAGATACTAGGCTTAGACTCCTACAATATGAAAATCTAAAAATTGTATGCAAATTTGTAACAAATTTTTCTTAACATGTAATTACCTTGAAGAGATTCAACTTCTTTATGATGCTAAAATCAGCCACTTCAATATGCTTGAAACAACCACCTTAGATGAACTTAAAACATCAATAAAAGGAAGATAACATCACCACAAGATAGAAAAAACAAAGAGGCACATATTAGTAACATAAGAATACAAGAAACTCCATAAGATCATCTCACAACATAAGATTCATGTGGAGAAACCCTTTTGGAAAAAATCCACCAAGAAGAAAGTCCAATCATGTATTATCTTCAAATACAAGATTATGATACATGTAATTCATTCAATCCTTCTATGTCTTCAATCCAACATCACATGTGTACAAATATTTTCCTCACATCTCACACACTCCCTCAAGCAAAATTTTCATACTTACTAATTTCCTCCTTATTTACTACCACCTTAGTACCTCTTAAATAGTATTTTCATCCCATAAATAGGATGCTCAAGTTGATCTCGCATCCCAAAAACCCTAAAAAATATACAAGCTTTCTTAACATAGTTCAAAGTAGGTTGCAACCAAATTACTAACCTACTCCATTTGGGCACCTAGTTTGTTGTTAGTTCCAAAGTGGTTAAAGAAATTTAAAAACCATCTCAAAATTGATTTCAAGTACCAAAACAACCTCATGGGAATTTGGGTGCCCAAAAACACTATAACAACCAAGATGCTTTACCCTAGTAAATAGTAACTAGCTTTTGATAAATGATTATTTACTACCCCTTAGTAAATAAAATTTATCACTCTAGTAAAACCTTGATGATAAAAAATAATTACCACTTTTGGTGAAACCTTCATCCCTTATGAGTGATTTACAAAAAATGTTAGGAGCAATTAAATACATAGGATTTACAAGGTTGATGGCACCTTAATCCTAACATTGTCCTACTTGACATCATACATTGTAAAGACATCCATTGAAAAACCAAAGAGGGAAAAACATCCCTTAGCCACCCTTCTACCGCTTGATTCTTCAACACGATCTTGTGCTCCAAAAATATACCTATAATAGCAACCAAAATAAGCACCATCTCAAGAAATAACCCCTCTCATCCTCCATCATGTCAACCCATGATAGGATAATGACCATGCTAAGATTAAACATACCAATTGTCACTAAATCTTACATCAATATATAAATAAACACAAGCATTCAATTCAAATGATAATTTTTTTTAATCTAAGTAGCTTCCTTATTCATACCAATTGGAATAAAAACCACAACAAGTCACTACCTTATCTAATCTAATCATACCTCAAAATAGGGTTAAAAAAATAACACGGGTATAACTTCATGCCATCAACATGTCAACCCAAAAATATAATCAAGTCCTTGTATATTCACCACTTTAATCATTCATCCTCTCATCTCAATGCAACATACCAATGCACAATTGACCATAAATAAGGTCGATTAACAAATCCTACATCAATACTGAAAAAATATGTGGCTATAGACAATCCATATTTGAGTCATTAATGTAATTTATGGGTAAATATATTCCTTAGGTTGCACAATTCATAGATCCAAAATAGTGAAGCATGTAAACTCATCACCACATCAATAACCTACAAATTGAGACAACCAAAAGGATATCTTGACAATTAAGAACATATACATCCAAGAACTCTCATTGCATAAGTAATGTCAAATATATAAATAGATCAAGGCATACCAAATCTACCTATACCACTCACATAGATGATGTGGCTAACTCCTTTATCACACAATGTTAAGGAAATATATAATGATATGCATAGAACATCACTCATTACCAATCTCAAAACAACTCTCCCAATCCTTCTAAATCAATAAAGGAAGAGATCACAGAGCTACCAAACTATTTCCAACAACAATGAAGCACAAACAATAGTACTTGAATCCATACAAAACTCAACTTTGAATAGCCATCAAAACCTTTAGAAAGAAGACAATATACCAAGAAATAGATAAATTTTAGATCAAACCATATCACTATATCAACACTTATCATATGTGAAGCTATGCAAAGTAAGATCTCCTCCATATTCCCAACTAAAATGATATCAACATCTAGCCAATCAAATCAAAATGAAAACATAGTAGTGATAGATGTAAACATCTCAAACTAAAGCTAGATCAAATAAACCAATCATTACCATAATAAAGAGAATATTCCCAAATCCACACACCATTTCATGTACCTCTCTAAACAAGTCCTCAAAACTAGTTAAATAGATCAAGACCAAAACAAGGAGAACAATAAAAATCCATAAAAAAATATGCATCTACTTCTAAAAAATTCTTCAAAACTTCAAAATTCAAGACTAATTCATATGAGAAGATAATATACTATTTAAATAATGCATATGATATTCAGGTTAGCAATACCTATCAAATCATTCAACTACCAAGTAGACCAAGAGTGGGATACAAGATTGTCTTATTTATAGAACACCATGAAATAAAAGCTTACAATAAAGGGAAACCTTCTCATTAGGTCCATAATGGACTCGTGTCCATATCTAGGTGTAGGATCCTTGATATTTTTATTGAGAAACTTCATATCGAGTAACCATTCTAACACATATCTCTAAGTACAAGAAGTATCTAGCCTTTACCAAGTCTCTCTCGTAATCTAGGAGAATCTACCAATCAATCCATGGAAACTTCAAATGCAACTTTCAAAATCATGAAGCTCCAACAAAATGATTAATACTCAAAACCAAAGAGAACTAACTAGACCATTGTAAAAGCTCCAACTATAGAATCAGGAACATATCTTGACATCATTGTCTAATATTTTCTCAAAGAAGATCATATGATCCAATGAACATGTTCTACTCCCAAGAGAAACTATATCATGCTAAAAATCTAACTCATAATCAAGTGTACACTATGAAATAATACCATCCATCCTCTAAAACAAGGATCTCATCTGTCAAAAATGATAAGCCATAAATCTCACACCTCACTAAAGACTCCAAGAGTCCTCCATGGCAAACCAACATTCCAACACCTCTTCAAATAATATGAAGATCAATCATCCTCTATCAATAGAACCAAAGATGTCAATTAACCATCACCACAACCTAAAGGAAGAATTCAAGAGCTCCTTATGACACCAATAACCATTACAAAATATCATCCATATTCTAATCAAAGATTATCCATTGCCCACTACACACTATAGCAACAACATATTAGAACAAGGATCTAGAAACAAAAAATATATAACACTCTATGTTATTGCACAAAATTGGACCACTAAAAGTAATTTCGATCTATACATGCAATCATGACCAACATCATTGCCAAAAATCTATTGAAAGTGAAAAGAGCTTCTCATGCATCATAGTATACTACTATATATTCTAAAGAACAACAATATTAGGGACTTTAAAACCTTTTAATTTTATCACTATTATAAATCTACCAATGTAATCAAGGTGACCAAGAACAAGGCCTACCATATAGAATCCACATTAGATAATTTACAAGATCTACACATATACAACATCTCAAGAGATAAATACATAATAAATGCTCCAATCTCAAATAATTGAATAAATAGATTCAACACCACATTGATATCATGCATAATTGACGTAACTAGGTAAACATGTAGACTCCCAAGATTCAAACACCATGACTAGCACTAGACTTGATTTGTCAAAAAAATCCATATGAGTACCCATATATCAATAAGAACCCACCAAGTAGTCTTACAAATTTATAATTGTTTCTATACAAAAAAAATTGAGTCTGAACAAAATCTTTCCATAAATCTACAAACAATAGATTTTGATTAACATGTAAAACTTGTAAGACCATCTATGTAAATATGAAACCACTAAAACATCTAAAAATTCACACTAATGAACAACATCAAATATGTCATATGAAACAATGGAATATCATAGATCTAGAAACCCACGACTTTTAGAGATAGGAAAATTGAAAAATCTAAAAGGGAACTAATTTTTCCAAGAGCATTTAGGTCACATAATGACCTAAACCACAACTCACAATGAAGTAGAGGAAATAGGTTGTCCAAAAGCTTAAAATTTATAAAACATACTAGTTTCACAACCCACAAGAAACTAGTGACTAATCATTCAGTACTTTCATGTAACCAAGGACTAAAACCATGAACCCAACATACACAATCCATATTGTAGTCCAAATAGTATGTGTTTTCCCATGTGACTATGGGAATAAAGCACCCGTCGAATATAAACACCCTTTCATTACACATGACCACAAGGAAGAGGAACATGACCACAATATAAGAGTAGCCACATATTGCCAAATAGGAGCTCTAAACCACCATCATGCAAGGATAAAAAACATGACCAAGTGGGCAAAAAAAAAGTCCTTTACCATAATCTTCCATCACCCACCATGTATCCCATTAAAATATTTATTTGAGAGATATATGTCATGACTTCCAATATCACAAATCTATATAACAATGTTAACACCTATGCACAAATATTTTCTTCACATCTCACACACTCCTTCAAGCACCTTCAAACAAAATTTTCTTGCTTACAAATTTCCTCCTTACTTACTACTGCCTTAAGAATATCTTGAATAGTATCTTCATCCCCTAAATGGGACATTCAAAGTCGGTTTCACATCCCAACAACCCTGCTTGGAAATTTACAAGCTTGCTTAACATAGACCAATGTACGTTGCAACCAAAATACTAACCTACTCCATTTGGGCACCTAGTTTGTTGTTAGTTTTGAGGTGGTTAAAGACATTTAATAACCATCCCAACAAAAAAACTCAAGTATTGAAACAACTTCATGGGAATTTAGGTGCCCAAAACCACTATAAAAACCAAGATACTTTACCATGGTAAATAGTAACTAGATTTAGTAAAGAAATATTTATTGCCCCCTAGTAAATAAAATTTACCACTCTCATAAAACCATGATGGTAAAAAATAATTACCATTGTCGGTGAAACCTTCATCCCTTCTAAGTGATTTATATATAATACTAGGAGTAAGTAAATATATAAGTTTACAAGGTTGATGGCACCGTAATCCTAAGAGATTCATTTGAGTCGATGAGTCATGTATCATGACATTCATCTAAGCTTTGAACAACACCACAAATTCTCTTAAATATTCACCTAAGGTCTACAATTTTTTAGAAGAAGCATCTTCAAATGACTTGTCTCAACATTTTTATATTTATAATCACTCTTCTAGTGTCTTGTTTTAACATAGTTCCAATCCTTTCTCTCAAAATTATTTGGAGGATTAAATCTACCTCTCGATTTTGATATTTTATCCCTTTAATTATTATCTAGATTGAATTAGTTATATTTATCTCACATGAACAAACTCTTACAACTAAATCATCCTTCAATTTATAATCATTTGTGAAATTTCTTCTAATTTCTTTTGACAACATGATTGCTACTACATCCTCAACTTTTAATTTGGAAATATTACTAGTAACTACCATAGAAAAAATATCTCATGATCAAGTAAAGAAAATAACATTATAATATACTTCTCTTCATCATCCATCTTAACATTAATATAAAATAATTGGATTATTACTATATTTAAGGCATTCATATGTTCAACCAAAAAGTCACCATCATTCATTCCCACTGAACACAACTTTTTCCAAAAAAAATTGCTAGAAATTTTTTGATACAAAGTCTGTAACTTATTACATGCATCATATAATGTGGCTTGTATTGATACAATCAACAAAACTAAATTTGACTCACACAATCTAATTTAACTCCCCGTCTCCTTATAAATAAACAACCAACCTTCATCCTTCATACTAGATGGTTTTGTTGATAATACAACAATTTGTTGATCTATTCTAACAAGGAGATCTTCCATCTTCAACTTCCATAGTAAAATTACTTTCATTAATTTTTTTTCTCTATCATTTTGCTTCCTATAATTATTCTGATTCAAACATAGATCCTCATAAAAAAAACTCTCCTAGAAAAAATTTCATCACAAGAAAAATAAACTCTCACTCTCCAAGCCAAACTAAAACAACTTTGAAACAAAATGTAGAGATAAAAAGTCTAATAAACATATTCAAAAGAATAAATATATATACAATTTGATGTAAATTATATGATTAATAAAAATCAAAACTCATTATGGATAATTTGAATTAAGAATACCCTTACAGGTAAAAATCAAGCATATTATAACTCTTCTCTATTGCATAAATCTCAATCGTTCACCATTACAATAGGAAAAATTCTAACTTCCCCCTTTAGCATTTGTAAATATCAATAGGCACATTGAAAGTGAATTTACACATTGAATGAATCATATAAAAGATAAATATGAATGCTTCAAAACACAAGAAAGAATAGAAAATCTTAAAATAACACCAATTAATCCCATCTTGACTATTAAACATGAAGAATAAACAAAACTTATACAACATGATCTACTTCTTACCAAGCCTTCAAGCCTTTTCCCTCCTTAACTACTCTCGAGTACTCTTTTCTTTAGAAACTTAATGTTGTGCCAAAAGCTTTGTATCATATTAATAAAATAAATTAAGTAATAAATTAAAATAATTTCATACTACAACAAATGAGAGAGACAATATAACAAATGGAGCGTGTGGGCGGGAGGAGCAATGGAGCGAGGGTTTTGAAATCCTCTGATGCAGCTAGAGAAGAAGACTCAAACTCAGACGATGATGGTGATGGCAGCTCACGGGAGGTGGCTCGATGGCTTGGGCTACTGCTGGCTACATACTCCCCTCTTTGTGTTGGTTCTTGTTATTCCTGCATGCTGCTGCTGCTTTTGTTCGTGTTGTTGCTAGAGCTTTGTAGTTTGGGGCTGTTCCTGGTCATGTCTCTCCCCTTGGGTGTCTTTGGTTGGCTAGGAGTTGTTGTTGTTGTTCCTAGCGTGACTAGAGGAGGCTTTCTTCCTCTCTCGGTTTGGTTGTAGTTGCCCTTCCTAGTTTTTTTTCTAGCTACTCTCCTTGTAGTGGGTGTGGGAGTGTGTTGCCTACTCTGAGGAATTTTAGTTGTTGAATGGGATTATTTATGTTCCTATTCGACATAATAGGAAGGCTTGGGGGTTCCTACTTGTTGTTTGTTTGGTGGCTCTCTTTTGGGGTTTTTTTTTTCAAAGTGTGTTGGGTTCTTCTTGTCCCCTCTCTATGGAATGGTGGTGTCTCCCTTTGGTTGGTTGTGTGGAGTTTTGGCCCATCTCTGGCTTTGACTGGCGTGTTGGGGTAGCTTGGTGTTCTTTTTTATTGGGCCTTCCCCTTATTCTCGTCTTGTTTGGGGTCCCCTGTTCCTCTTGGGACTTGGTTGTTCATGTTCACTCTGAGTCAGGGACTCTGCCTTTGATGGTTTTTTGGCCCGTGTTTCTTTATGTTGTTGTGTTCTCTGCAGCCTTGGTCTCACTGGCTAAATGTGTTTTGCGGCCTTGTTCTCTCTGGATGAGTGTCTTTGGATCCTCTTTGTTGAGGTTGTTGCTGCTCCTCTTGTCCCTTGGGTGGCATGTGTTCTTCTCTTTTCTGTGGGGTTCGAATCCTTTGTTATGAAGTTTTACTTTTGCTTGTTGAAGCCTTCTGGTTTCTCTTTGTTCTGGGCTTTCGTCCTTGTCTTGATTTGTTTGTGCCCCGGTTGGGTTTTGAAGTTGATGTTGATACAAGGGTTTGAGGTTCTTTCTTGGGCTGAGCAACCTAATGTTTTTAGTTTGAAGGCTCATATTTCTTTGGGTTTTGTCCGGTTAGTTGAAGTGTGTTCTTCTGTCCTTTATCTGCACTTTGTTATGCCAAAAGAGGATATGTTGATTTGTCCTTCTGAAGTCTTTTTGTTCTCTCTGGATCTATAGGTGGGGTCTTCTATGGAGGTAGAGACTGCTCCCATTGAGGTGAAGTCCTCTTCTATTGAGGTGGAGATGGCTGTTGTAGATTTAGTGGAGTTTCTAGTCAACTTGTTCCTATCGAGGTGGAGCTTGTTTGGGCAGGTGTGTGAAGGATTTGGAGATTGGGGCTCTCATCTCTTCTTCTCCTATAAAGGGGTGCTCCCTCCTATTGAGGTGGAGGTGGGATTGGCTTTGGTGGGGTGTTGCTACATGAAGATGGATGTGCTTTAGTGTTTTGATGTGCTCTCCAACTCCCCTATTGAGGTGGGGTTCATGGAGTTGCTGGTGTCTTTTATTATGGGTTTGGGGTTGATGGTGCTCTCAACCATTAAGATGCCTTTTTTCTCTTGGCTCAGTGATGTTTCTCTTGAGCAGACGATTTGTTGATGCCTGGCTGATGCAAGCGGGTTCTATGTTCACTTAAGGTTTCCAGGTCCTTGTTTTAGTCTAGTTGTTTAAGGATCTAGTCCCTTTGTTGTTTCTTGTTGCAGCCTATGTAGTCATGCCTTCTTGTTAAATGTTGTTGCTATTTTGCTATTGATTGTATGTGATTTATCTTTTTTACAGCTTGTTTACCTTGGATAGGGTTACAAAGCCCTTCAAAACCAGTTGTATTGGGTTTCAAGGCCCCATCAAAACCTGTTTACCTCTAATAAAAAACAAATGAGAGAGAAGATATTTAAAGTGGGAAATTATTGATGCATGAAAATCTCACATATATTAATGAAGACAAAACTTGAAATTTTACACTATCTTTAAATGCTTACAATATCTACATGATAAATTATAATATTTGGGAATTATTGACATGTTAGGGAGGTTTTAGCAAAATAGATTGTAAAGAGCTAGAGAGGATTTTTTTATCAAATTTTCCCACCTAAAAGCTTTTTTATTATGACCAACTTGGATGAACAATTTAAGGGATTTTTTTGAAGGGAGGTCTTTCACTTATGGATGGTGCAAAACTATGCATGTAGGAGTGGAAACCAAATCTCAATTTGATCACTTGTAGCATCAAGATGAACCTAATGTGGCTGTGCATGTATAATCTTCTTTCTGAATATTAGGACATCTCTATGTTATCAACAATTAAAAATTCTATGGGAAAATTTTTGAGCATTCATGACAGTGTGTTCAAGGGTGAATCAAGAGTCTATGTCTTTGTGTGGATCAACG
>VDFB02327883.1:0-17088 GCA_007258455.2 Sequoia sempervirens | reverse complement strand
TGTTTATTGATTGTTGGATTATTTGTCCCTACTAACACAATATTATCATTGTCCTCTAGAGACAAGTTCTCTTGCTCCTCACCTGGGGTTTGTGGAAAGAGAGGAACAATAGAGCTTTTAGAGATACAACTAAGAATAGTAAAGAGCTATGCATGCCTATCAGGAAACAGATTCAAGAAAACATGGAAAGTTGTAAGTATGCTCCTTCAAAGAAAATTCCATCATATCAAGAGATGTGAATCAAGCGACTATGGGGAATATCTCATGATCTTAACAATGTTAACTGGGTCAAACAACTAATTAGAAAAAATCACTATTTGGATCCCCTCAGACCCAAGATGGATTAAATGTAACTTTGATGGGTGTTCTAGAGGGAATCCAGGCTTGGTAGGGGTAGGTGGAATTGTTAGAAACCATCAAGGAATTTTTGTTGTGGGATCCAACAAAGGTCTGGGTACAATAACTAACAACTTGGTTGAGGCTTATGCAATGTGGGATGGTATAAGTTATCTAAAAAATAATGGCTACACTAAAGTTATGGTTGAAGGTGATTCCAAGTTAATTATTGATTATTTGAACAATAAGGCTATTGTTCCATGGGAGTTAAAAGATATCTTGGATGATTGTAAACATATGATACAATCCTTTCATAATTTCAAGATTAACCATATTTATAGGGAAGGCAACGAGGCTGACGATGCAATTAATTCAAATCAAGGAAATAATATCTAAGGATAGATTGGGGGATTTAGTTAATTCATCATGGATAGAATGAATTTAATTAAGATGAGGGATCAATAGTGTTGTCCAGTAGTCATAATAATCATCATCTTTCTTATTTGGCAGTTTGTCAAGTTGAAAAGATGACATGTGATGTACTCTGTTAATAGTAGTTGTATGCTAAATCTCAAATAATTAAAAAGAAATGGGATGAAAGGAAAAGCCCATTGGGAATCCTTGTGTGATAATGAGAAAAGAGTGAATGTGGTTATGGTGATTATCATGCATATTTATAAAAATATTGTGATAGATTTGCGAAAAGACTTTTTAGCATGTGTTATCACAAATGTTAGGGTGTGTAATCAAAAGAGAGTAATCATGTATTGTAAAGATGGTGGAGCTATCATTTCCATTAAAGGAAAGTTTCAAAGATATGAGGCTAGGCTTTGTATACAACTCTATTATTTTAAAAATATTGCTAGAAAGTTCGAGTTGTCCTTTCAAATGAAAATCCACCAAGTTTCTATCAAAATTGAAATTTTTGAATTACCATTTGCTTCTTTGGTAAACAAGGAAGGTCGAAGAGTAGAGTATTTACTTCTTCCAAAGGATTATCAAACCAAAGAAAAAACTATGGGACCCTAGAAAGAGGACGAAGCTAAGTAAATATGATTCCCTAAAAAAGAATGCAGAATTATGGGGTTTGTTTGAAAGGAATGGTTTCACTCCGTACTTTTCAGCCATGGAGGGTTACAACAAACAACTCAACTACAAGTTTTCTAATGACTGGAAAGATGGTGAAGTTGAGTTGGGTGGTCTCCATTTTACTATTGATGCTAAGTTGATTGCCAAGGTGATGGGTCCTGGAAGAAGACTGCCAGTGCCCTGCCCTATGACCTATACTGATTTTCAAGCCAAAGAAAAGGCCCAATGCATTTTGTAGGCTATTTGAAAATCCTTCCAACCTCCACCTGCTGCTTTTGGTCATGAACGATGTGAGACAAAAAGAGGTCTATTAATCGGGACCATATCGCATTATTTTTCGCTTGAACTATGGAGGGTGGAATCAGAGAAGCAATTTTTCTCTTTTTCTCTCTCATCAAACAGCCTACCTAATGAAAGCAACCCTCCTTTACACCAGGCCTTGATTAGGATGAATGTACGTTCTTGCCACCACCTCACAAAGAAACATTTTCCATAACTTAATTGAGAACCCCACTCCCAAGAGTTTTGTGAAAATTGAACTAATTGAAATTAAACCCCACTCCCTGGTCAAAGAACCTGCTAACACTTCCCCTAAAGTTGTGGACCCCTCACGGTTGGCTCTCCTCAAAATAACCCCTGAAAAATGAAATGTTTCCCCCTCTATTCTATTGCTAATAAGAAGAGAAAACTATTGATTTGTGAGTTGGGTGTTGACCCCAACACAATAAAAATACCAGATAATAATGAAAATAGCCTTGAATGTGGGTCCACTACCTCGGTGGGTCGAAGATCTACTCATCTATCTCTTGCTATAGCCAAGGGGTCGGAGAATAGAAAAAAATAAAAAAGTTCGGATGAAAAGAAATTGGAAGAACCTAAGGATAATAAAGGGAAGAAGATTTCCAAGGAGGAAAAGGTTTCTTCCTCTAAAGAATGTGTGCCTGATAGTTTGGGTGAAGTTGGATCTCCTGAGGAAGAGGTTTCAAGGTCGAAGCATGTGGAAGATTTGAGTTAGGAGGAGGAGAAAGGTGTTAATCAACAAGAGGATGTTTAGGATGGGGAGGAGGATATTGGTATGGTAGGAAAAAGGAAATGCTACTACTGACTTAAAGGAAATGGAGATTAATGCGGTTACCCATGGTAATGAAGAATGCTTGAAAAATAAACATACGGGCACGGAAATAACTAGAGTGGAAAGGATGGAAGAAATATTGACGCTTCTTGAGAAGATGATGCAGAAAGATGACAACGCTAATAGGTTTCAGGCTCTTGAGAATGTTGTGTTGAAAATGTGCAATGTTGTTGATATGGTGATTAAAAGGGTAGTGATGGCTCACATCTTGGGACAAGGTAAAATAAAGAAACAACAGAGGAAAAAGGAGAATAGGGAAGATGCGGATTTTTCAAGAAAGATGGAGATTAAATATAGCATCAAAGATTCAATGGAGGACCTAATGAAGGCTTGAAGCCTTATTGAGGATGCTTAATCCTCAGTTCTTGTTTTTTTTTCTTTCTAATACTTGTTGTCATTAGGTTTTTTTGGCTTTTCTCTTAGGATTTTAAGTGGTAAAGGCTTGATATGCCTGAACTGTATAAATTTAAGTTTTATTTATGTTCAAAATTTTGTGAACATGTTGGGTACTCTTTATAGGGTTGTTTATATTACCTAATTTTGAGGATGGATGATAATATGGAATGGTTAAATCTGTATTGGATCCTTGATAGGTTAATATATTTTTATGTGGTTGGTATAGGTTGATGTTGGTTTTTGGTTCGTTGGGTGTGGGGAAGTGGTTCTTCTTTAGTTCTACTTCCTCTATTTTGGTGTTTTGTCTGGTTGCTATTCTCTAGATTGTTGTGCTACTTCTATAAGGGATCAGGGCCCTTTCCCTACTTAATCAATAAAAAATAAGCAAATATAACTTTATTTGTAAATTCAAACATGACTTGCATGTTCAACTCAAAAAGCTTAATTAATTAATTAATTACTCTCACCCTCTTTTGTGATTGAGCAAACTACGACCATCGATTGCTCACTCTAATTGGCTAACTAATCCATCTATTTCCTAACTGATTCATCTATTCTTCAATCCCACTAACCTCTCCATCTATTTCCTCAATTCCACTAAACACTCAACTTGATTTCATCAATCACATTGATTGTGCAATCTAAACCCAATGATTGTTACCATCTAATTCCTCTCAATGGTTTTGAACCGTTGATCAGGATATTCTATTACGCAATCTTGATTGTTCATCTCAAAACGTAAAATCTATGTAGCAATCCTCTTCATCCTAAAAAATGATCGGGAAGAATTGACATCGATTGTGCAACGAAGTAATCCTGAATTGACAATTGATTTCTTGAGACACATATTTGATCACCATTCATGCACATTGAAGCTTTCGAAAATGCATAATGGAGGATTCACATCGATACAACAAAATTCAACATCACTGCAGATACACTTTGACATGAGATGGGTAATAGTATTAGTTAATTGAATTCATTGTATGCTTCTTGTTTGCATTGTTTGATTTCATTGAATTCAATAATTTATATTGTTCATTTCATGAGTAATGGGTATAGAGTCATAATCTTTCTTTGAATTTAAGCTTTTGTTTGATTCATTCATGTTGATTTCCATAGGCTTTTGATTTTTCCCTTACACACAAAAAATCCAAGAACATCATCCCATGATGGTGATGAGGGCTCTTTAGCTTTCATCCCTCGTGTGTTGGTGATGCTTAACTTTAAAAACTTTAAAAGGATTTGTATTATTGTGAAAGATTCAATTATTCTCATGAGAATTTAATTAAAAATTCTTCATTTGAATGAGATAAGTGTTATGGGTTTGGATATAAAATTCTTTCTAAAAGCGATATAATGAAAACATGAAACAAGGAGATAAGGATCGTGAAGTCTATGTCGTACCTTTCAAAAGGGGATTAGGTTATCAATCTTCTTCTTTTTCTTCATCTCATTTTCTATCATCTACTATATTTAAAACATCATGTGGTAATCGAGCAAGCTTTCATTCACAAGAGAAAAACTTGTCTCCTACACCTTTATCGCATCAAGAACATACTTTGTCAATGCTCCTTAAAGCCCAATTAAATACTCTTCCTCATTCAACATATAATAAATTTTATAATAATAAGTCTTTTGTGTATATCATTAGGTGCATGGCCATTCTACCAATGAATTCCAGGCCTTGAGTAGTAAAATACAACTTAGGGATTGTGGTGCTCTTCCTTTTGTTGATGCATCTAATCCTTCCAAATAATAATGATATTAATTTTATGGCGTTGCTCCTCACTATGTGGTATTTGTAGCTTCATGTGTTTTCCCATTTCCATTCATGGTGGTAAAATATTAAGAGCAACCATATTTTCTATGATAGCAACACAATATTCTCTAGCTTGGTTGTTCTTGGCTTTACTCTTCTAGGGGGAAAGGATTACTACTTTTGGGAGGTTTGTATTATTTTCAAGGATCCCCTCTTCCCCTTATTTTCATTTAAATACTAGGATATCAAGTATGTTTGCATTTTAAGGGGGGTATATCACCTTAGCCATTTCATAGACATCTTGTTAGATTTGACTTATTGACATACCCCTTTGGTGGTGGTGTTTTTTTTAATTCCCCCTAGGGCATGGTTATTAATTAATCCCCTATGATGTTAAGCATTGATTTTTACCATGTACTGTTAAACCTTTGTGTATTCCCTAAAGCATGATTCAAAAAATAGTCTATGGATTTGGCATAACGAGGCTTGCTAAGTCATGAATTTGAGAATTTTTACATGGCCACCTAGCATAATTCACCTTGCTTTCCAGTGCAACCATTTGTTTCACAATTGATTTAATATCCTTATGAGAATACCATTTTATTTAAACAACACATTGAATGGATGACATTTGGTATTTGAGATAAATTTAAGACTGAAGTCTCTTTACCTTACTAACTCAAATCCTTTTAGTACTAACCTTGTGTTTTTTATTTGTGATTATTATATGTCTTGTGATTGTTATGTGTTTGCATCATGTATACTTTGCACTTTATTACTTCATGTTATGTTCCATTTTTTGTCTTCATTTTGTATGCTTCATGTTTATCATGTTGCATTTCATTTCACATGTGTGTTCCATTTTCCTCATGTTGTCTTGCAATAGGATATTGAATCTTGGGGATAGTGCATCCCCTAGATTCAACACCATCCTATCTCTTCAATATTTGGACAATTGAACCCCTACTAACATATTCTTACTTTAGTGTGCGTCTGAGTGTAAGTTCATACTCTCACTAAAGTGGGGGCTAAATGTATTGTTAAAAATTATCACCTTGACAATTTCACACTAAGTTTTGCTTCCCCCTATGTTCTTGGACCAAATTATGCATTTAATTGTCCATTTTATGAATATTTTCAAAAAAAAAATGTGGGAAATAAAATTATGCATTTAATATTTTTCTCCTTTCACTTTTGGCCCAAAAAGGACAGGTCTGGTCTAGGGCACACAATGCCCTAAACTGGCTCTTTTGGCTCCAAATTTGAATATGTTGGTATTGGTAATTTATTATTTGAATTTCCAATTCATTTGTCAGCCATGAGTATTTAATTTTGGGGAAATTAGAATAATTGAATATAAATAATAGTCATTTTTTCATTTGAAATCCTAATGAGACCTAGAAGTACACTTAGCAATTTTGGAGAGCAAATTGAAGATCCTAAAATTAATCAAGAGCATTTAAGGGAAAAATTAGAAACATTATCACATCACTTTCATCAATCAAGTTCAAGTTTGCAAGAGATCAAGAAGAATGAATAAATTTATGTGCAAGGAGCAATTATGATCAATCATGCCAAATCATGAAGATGTATTGAGTTATCCTCTACATGCTAGTTGCAACAATCTATTATGTTTTATGAGCTAGTATTTTATAGGTATATCAAGCAATCAAGGAATTTATCAATCAACTTCTATGGCAGATTATGTTGTATCTCATATTTAAGGGGCTTCACATCAAGGTAACATTATCATTTATCATTTATCAATTTTAGTCAATTATTATTGTTTTGGCCTCTACTAACCAAGGGTATGCCTTCCTGATCATCATCAATCACTATACATGGAGGTAGAAATACCAAAATGGGGTTTGACTTAAGCAAGCCCCTATGCAACACAACCTTTCCCCCTATTTTCATGTATGAAAGTTAGATCTGAAGGTTTCAGTAGGCAACAAACTCAAAAAATAGAGTGTAGATCTTAATACATAGTTCAAACATTTTAGATCCAAAAAAGTAGGAGTTCAATCTAGGGTGCATCACGCCCTATACTAGCCAATTCAAGCTCAAATTTTCATCATAGGTTCCTCTTTGTATCTCAGTCTTAGATTTTAAGTTTTTTTGTAATTTTTATTCTCATCTGTCTATTAAATTATATTTTTAGATCTAGGGTTACATGTCAAATAGGCTTGTCAAATCACACATAAAATTTATCATCCTCACATTTCAAAAACAACATAGACCCTAGGAGGTTGGCTCTCCCTTGTGGTAGAAATTTAATCATTAAACCCTAGTTGGTCTATGTTTAAATGTTGAGTCAAGTGAAAAGGATATAATCCTAGTTAACCTAATTGGATATAGGATCACTTTTCCTACTCAACAATTGTAATAATACTACTAAATCTTCCCTTGAATTTCCTTGATTGAGTTTAGGATATTTAGCCTTTACCACTTAAAATCCTAAGAGAAAAGCCAAAAAAACCTAATGACAACAAGTATTAGAAAGAAAAAAAAACAAGAACTGAGGATTAAGCATCCTCAATAAGGCTTCAAGCCTTCATTAGGTCCTCCATTAAATCTTTGATGCTATATTTAATCTCCATCTTTCTTGAAAAATCCACATCTTCCCTATTCTCCTTTTTCCTCTGTTGTTTCTTTATTTTACCTTGTCCCAAGATAGCTGGAGCTTAATACTACCTTTTTTAATTACCTATATTAACAATATTGTATTATTTTTCACACATAATATTTCTTTGCCCTAAAACCCACAGCCAGCCTCCTCACCCTCCCACCTCCATCTCCCAGCTCTCAACATTCACATCCCTCCACCCAGTCATTTGCCTGAGAGTGAGCAGATTTGTTACTATAGAATTGGGGAGACCACCATTTTGTGCCAGAGCTTTTTCCTTTACTATACCATTATCTCTTCCTTCTATCTCACGTAACATTATCTCTTTGTTAATTTTTTCCTTTAACCCTTCCAAACACCTTTTCCACATAAGCTTCTAACACCTTGAACCCCTCTCCCCAGAGATCCAACTCTCACCCAAACCATCGCACACACATTCTTTAGAGTGAACAGAAACCTTCCCTCCCCCAAAATCTTCTCCCTATTATTATCCCTTAGAATTCAGGTAATTTCTTTTCTATCCAACTTTTATTTTTTTTTTCTATTCTCCTCACTTTAAGTATAAGATAGATGAGTGATCTTCACCCACCGAGGTGTAGTGGACCCACATCTGGCTATTTTCTATTATTATCTGGTATTTCTACAGTTAAATAACACCAACTCACAAACTAGCTTCTGCCAGTAAATAGAATAGGGGAAACATTTCATTTTTCAGGGGTTATTTTGAGGAGAGCCAACCGTGAGGGGTCCACAACTTTAGGGGAAGTGTTAGCAGGTTCTTTGACCAGGGAGTGGGGTTTAATTTCAATTAGTTCAATTTTCACAAAACTCTTGGGAGTGGGGTTCTCAATTAAGTTATGGAAAATGTTTCTTTGTGAGGTGGTGGCAAGAACGTACATTCATCCTAATCAAGGCCTGGTGTAAAGGAGGGTTGGCACCATTGGTAAGGCTTTGTTTCAGTGAGGAGAGGAGGAAAAGGGGAAAATTTATTTTCTCTAGGTTCCTTATATGGTTCAGAATGGGAAAATGATAACGATGGACCGATTGAAAATGAACCTCTAACGTAAAATACTTCATGACAAAAAAGCAAACATTATGGTAAGAGGGTGGAAGAAAATTCCTAAAATAGCCATTCTAAAATCTGTGGGCCTTTTCTTTAGCTTAAAAAAAAATCAATATAAGTCTCATAGTTGCTCGTGCTTACCTTGGCAATCTTCTTCCCTTCATATGTGAGACCCATCACCTTGGCAATCAACTTAGCATCAATAGTAAAATGGAGACCACCCAACTCAACTTCACCATCTTTCCAGTCATTAGAAAACTTGTAGTTGAGTTGTTTGTTGTAACCCTCCATAGCTGCAAAGTACGGAGTGAAACCATTCCTTTCAAACAAACCCCATAATTCTGCATTCTTTTTTAGGGAATCATATTTACTCAGCTTCGTCCTCTTTCTAGGGTCCCATAGTTTTTTCTTTGGTTTGATAATCCTTTGGAAGAAGTAAATACTCTACTCTTCGACCTTCCTCGTTTACCAAAGAAGCAAATGGTAATTCAAAAATTTCAATTTTGATAGAAACTTGGTGGATTTTCATTTGAAAGGACAACTCGAACTTTCTAGCAATATTTTAAAAATAATAGAGTTGTATACAAAGCCTAGCCTCATATCTTTGAAACTTTCCTTTAATGGAAATGATAGCTCCACCATCTTTACAATACATGATTACTCTCTTTTGATTACACAACCTAACATTTGTGATAACACATGCTAAAAAGTCTTTTCGCAAATCTATCACAATATTTTTATAAATATGCATGATAATCACCATAACCACATTCACTCTTTTCTCATTATCACACAAGGATTCCCAATGGGCTTTTCCTTTCATCCCATTTCTTTTTAATTATTTGAGATTTAGCATACAACTACTATTAACAGAGTACATCACATGTCATCTTTTCAACTTGACAAACTGCCAAATAAGAAAGATGATGATTATTATGACTTCTGGACAACACTATTGATCCCTCATCTTAATTAAATTCATTATATCCATGATGAATTAACTAAATCCCCCAATCTATCCTTAGATATTATTTCCTTGATTTGAATTAATTGCATCGTCAGCCTCGTTGCCTTCCCTATAAATATGGTTAATCTTGAAATTATGAAAGGATTGTATCATATGTTTACAATCATCCAAGATATTACTCAACAAGTGTAATATGATCATAATATAATATTTTAGGGAATATTCCACTATGAAAAATTAAATGTCGATATTTTACAAATGAAATTGCATTTTCAAATAATAAAATGTCGACATTGACATATTCAAATTGGCACCAAAAAGGGCTAGACAAGGGTGCTAGGAACCCTAGTCCAAACCCATCCTTGTTAGGGCCTTAAACATCGAGGGAAAATAATAAATGCTTATTTTCATTCTCATATTTTATTTTTTTGAAGATATTCATAAACCGGGTAATTAAATGAATAATTAGGCCCAAGAACATAGGGGGAGCTAAACCTAGTGTGAAATTATCAAGGGTGATAATTTTCAAATGATACACAAATAAAAACTAACCACATCACTATAAAGAGCATGAAAAATTTCCCCATTTAAAAAAATCTCAAAAAATGGATCCAATATGACCTAAAACAAGGTCTCTAAAGTATCATTGTAAATTTCAAAAGCCCAATGGTGAGGGGATAAATTAGGGAATTAGAATGCTAACATCAGCAAAGGAATATTTAAATATTCTACCAAAATATTCCTCATGGTTGAAACATTCCCAAACCATCATTCATTTGGTATAATTATATTTGTACTACAAAACCAACAATTTCAAAAAGAAAATTGGCATGTTGATGTATGAAAAAACTTGCCAACTACAAAGGATGGTTTTGATGTAGAGGTTTGTTTCATAGTGGAATATTCCCTAAAATATTATATTATGATCATAGGGCTAGATCAAGTGGTGGCATCATCAAGTTGAGGGGTGGAGCCACCTAGTGGTGGGGTTGTTAGTGATGGCAATGACAAAGGCCATCATTGGATGTTTGTGAGAAACTTATGGTGGTAATGTGGTGGGTCCCATTTTTGGAAATATGCTACAACAAGTTGTTATGGTATTTATTGCTATAGTATGCAACAAATTTACCTTTTAATCTTTGTAAATAGGCAGACTATAAACTTATACGAGGGTCCATGGATTTTTGAGGATTTCTTTTGTCTCCAATTCTCCCACTACCGAAATTGAAAAAAATTATATGAAAATAAGGGGTTTTGGGCTTCTCAAACACACTATTAAG
Organism: Sequoia sempervirens; assembly: GCA_007258455.2. NCBI lineage: Eukaryota > Viridiplantae > Streptophyta > Pinopsida > Cupressales > Cupressaceae > Sequoia > Sequoia sempervirens. The sequence continues at coordinate 6,437 of VDFB02327883.1, read as the reverse complement.
GTCCATTTTGCACAAAAAACTCTTGAAAAATAATAGTTCATTTGATGTTATGATCAAACCTCTATTTGCAAATCGATTTTTTGAAATTTGATTTTGGTGAAACAAAAGCTAATCTTGAACTTTTCAATCCTTTTAGACACCATGGAATAGTTAAAAATAATGTTTGAATTACCAAAAATTTGCAAACACTTAGATTTTAAAAAAACAAGTATGAAACCCCAATGTTACTTTTTTAATCAAATTGTTCTAATTATCTAGATCATCAAAACATGAAAGAGAAGAATATATTTTAGTTTTAAGGAAATTTTCATGCAAAGTGATTATCCCCCCAAATATCTCAAAAATATAAATTAAATTATGTATCCCTTCATCATGGCTTTAATAACATGTTAGATTTTGCAAATAAGAAGAAGCCACCCAAAACCTAGTATAAGGACTATTTACTATAAAAATATAAAACCAATTGATTAGAGATTAAATTAGCATTTTAATTTATTTTCCAATAATATGAAAGAAGTGTAAATGTTTAATATGCACAAGAAAATATTTAATGAGAGGGAAGAGGTGGAAAATATGACCAATAGGTGTTAGATTATGTAAGAAGCGAGAACCAAGCTAGGATTTAATGTTTATCATAGATCACATACACTCTAGTTGAAAAATGATCAAAGATAAAAAATAGTGGAATGGAGAGAGAATATTTCAAGATAAAAAAACTAGAGACAATTATAAAAGAATTTTGAGAATAGTAACATTACTCTCATTGAACTAGCTAAGGTAAGAGGAGACTTGTATACATAGAAAAATATGGGAATATACATCCAAGAGGTGCACTAACTCCAACTATCCATAATAGGTGGGGGTTTTACCTACTTGTTAAATGCCAAATCATGTGTGATAACCTACTCATATATAGAGAAAATAAAGGTTATGAGAGGTGGAATATAATTCCAAAAGAGGGTGTGAGACTCAATTAACTATGTGTGGGAGAGAGTGACACATCTAGATGATGGATTACACCATGTAGTCTCATATTAACCAAGTATAATTAACATAAAAAAATCTTTATTAAATGTGTAAGAAATAAGAAATATCCCATAATGCAAGGAAAATAAAAAACCTACACTAACACTACCCTTTAAGCATAGATTAGGTGGGTGAAAATATGGGTCCCAAAAAAATGAAGCTTGATGAGGTACACATGTACAAAGAGACCCCTCATAAGAAGCACCCTAGAAGAGGAATTCCCCCATAAAATAAAGTGAGAAGATACCCCCCCAAATTAGAGAGAGAAAATAAAGGACTAAGAAGCCCCCCTCGAAGTAGACACCTATCACACCCCCAAAAATTCTCATAGATGAAGGGAATTTCTCTTGGTGAAGGTTTTGGTGAAGATGTTTATGAGCTAATCTAATATGGGATAGTATTTAAGATCAATGATGTTTTCCTGAATCAACTCTCAAATGTAGTACATATGAATATCAATGTTTTTAGTCCTTTGATGATGAACTGGATTCCTTGAGATTAGTATCACACTTTGATAATCATATTTGATGACTCTAGGATTTATGAATGGAATGCAAAAAAATTATGATAATATGTTGAAGCCAAATAGCCTCAAAGGTGGCATTAACACCCCATTGGTACTCAACCTTTGTAGATGAAAGATCAATTGTAGATTACTTCTTGTTGATCCAACACACTATGCTGAAAACATGTGAGAAGAAATACCTTGAAGTAGACTTATGATTCTAAGAATTGCCTCCCCAATTTGAATTTGTGTATCTCACCAAGTTAATATCCACGCCGACTACATACTAAATCCCATGACTATGAGTATGTTAAATGTAGTGGAGAATCCACTTAGCTTCTCTCCAATGCAACTCATGTGGCTCCTCCATGAATCAAGAGACCATTACTACAACATATGCAATGTTGGGTCTTGTATGATTCAAGTGGATGAGACTCCTAACAATCTCTTGATATAAAGTGCCATCAACCAAGGGTGAAGAAGACAACCTCAAGTTTGAACCCTAAAAAAATGGAGTCAGTGCAAGCTTACAATCAACCATGTTAAAGATGGAGAGAATATCAAGAGAATACTTGGGCAGTGTAAGGAAGATACACAAGTATGACTAACTAATCTCAATCCCCAAGAAGTAATGTAAAAGACTCAAGTCTAACATTAGAAATTTATCAGGTAAAGTAATTTTCACTACCTTGATGAAAGATGAGTGACTCCATGTGATCAATAAGTCATCAACATAGAGAAATAGAAATGTGAGAGTGTCATCCTGCTACAGAATATAGAGGTTCAAATTAATATTGCATTGAATGAATTAAAATTTTAGAAGGAATGAGTCCATCTTGGCATACCAAGCCCAAGAGGCCTATTTGAGGCTATAGAGAGACTTTTGAAGATGAAAAATAAGTGAATGATCCTTTATGAGCCCCTATGGATACTCCATGTAGATTTTTTCCTAAAGATCACCATTAAGAAAAGTAATCTTCACATCCATCTAATGAACTTCCCAATGATGGGTTGTAACTATAGCAATGACAATGTGAATGGATTTCATTTTGGAAACTATTGTAAAAGTATTTTGGGAAGTGTGGCCTTGTTCTTCTACTATCTGAAGGATCGCCAACTCAATCACCTACTAACTCCAATGTATGATGAGTCCAAAGAGGCCTTGAGTTTGGAGAGTGTGGAGGAGAATCATCAACTCCATGAATGATGACTATGAGAAGAATGTAAATCCTCCTCATCATTGTTACCATCTGAAGTGGAGGAAGAATAATCCTCATCAAAACCAAAAAGGATTAAGATTCTCTAAATAACTACATCATCACATGATGCAATGTCTCCAATGTGATGGTGGATGGAGAAGTGGTAGGAGAATAATTCAAAGGGATCTCCTCAAAATGAACACTCCTCTTAATGAATAAAGGGTGAATGGTAGGATGGAGAAGCATGTAGCCTTTAGCATCATCTAGGTATCCAACAAACATGCAAGGTTTTGTCCATGGGTCCATAGCCTTAAGTTTCTCTACAAGAATGTGAGCCCATGCTAGAGAATAAAACACTCAAAATTGATTAACTATGGGTTTCTAGCCAATCCAAGCTTTAAAAGGAGTTATCCCTTCAAATATTTGTGAGGAAATTCTATTTGGTTGTAACATGCACAATATATGGCCTTTGCCTAGTATTGAGGTACCAAATATTTGGAGTGAATCATATAACTTTTCATCTCCTTCAAGGATCTTCTTTTGAGAGGGAAGCTCTTGTTTGGAGATTTAAGAGGTGGGAAGAGAAGGTTTGAGACTTTTTATGTGTTCATTTTTATGTTAATGACAAGCTTCTATGTTTGGGCATACATGAGTTAATATTGAGCTTTTGTGTTGTATATTTGTTGTGTGTGCTTATGTTTAGATCTATATGTTTAAATATCCATAGAAGATCGAGTATTGGGTTTTAAATCTCTTTGTGCCTTGAGTGAGACCATACTTTGAGATTATTGCATGTTGCAAGCCTATGTTTGGTTAATTATTGACCAACAAGGTTGTTATGCATATATATAGTAAATATTGGTCAACATAAAGGGATATTAGTATAAGGGAAAATATAGAAAACTAGTGGCATGGAATGAAGGCATGTTATTAGTAAAGCAAGAACTAGACATAGGACTAGGAGAAGGAACATGAATATTAGGCATTGTTGTGTAGTTTTGCACACATGCCCCACTTGGAGTAGGGACCCTCTTTTCATGATGTCTTTTGACCTTTGGTTTTTATGAGATTTGTCTTTTTAAGGTCTTGAGATGTGGTCTTGCTAGCTTTGGTCTTGCGTTGAAGCTTGAGTTGGTTAAAATTGGTTTTAATGAAAATCCGGGTTTTGACATGAATTCGGGATTTTCCAGCTCTGGCGGATTTTTCCAGGTCCTTGTTCGTTGTTCGTTTATTGCTTAATTTTCTGAAATCCAGGTTTCTGCTCAAATTCAGGATTTTCTGACTTGGGCGGATTTTCCCGAACTGCATTAAATTCCTAAACTTTGTTAAAAACCAGGTTTCTACCATATCCGCGGAACTCATGTTCATCCGGATTATTCGCTTGGCTTGGTTTTTTCCAGAATTCCGTTCTGGGCTCGGGTTTCCAGATTTTCTTGACATGTCTTATTGCGCATTAATGTTCAAGGTACGACTTCTCTGACGTAGGTGTGGATGGATTTAAGGCCTTCAGGGCATCATTTTAATCTCATTGTTCACTTGTTTTTTGCTCTGGAGTTCGAGATTCTTCATTTGAGCCTTTGATTGGTGGTTTCGAGCGGCTTGTGTGTGTGGATTGTTTGGGCGTTGGTTGAGTTTTTCGTTGCTAGGATATACTATTTCGCAGTCACCTCTTCTAGTTTGAGCTTCATCCATATTGATCCATGGTAAGTCGTTGCTGGCCCTTCCTCTTGTTTGCATCATGATTGAATCTTTCAAAGTCAATTGGTAGCCATTTTAGGTCGACCTTTGCTTGTTTATGATTTCGTATTTATCAAACTAGGGTTTGACCTACCTCTTCATAAGATTTCATCACCCGCACTATGCATGCCTTTGTTTACCAAATGAATGTCAGATAAGATCAGTATGGATGGGCGTTCTGGGTAGAACCTTGTCTTTTGGGCGTAAAATTTGCTATATTTTGCGAGGTTGGGGTTTTGGGTGTTTTGCCCAGAATTGCTAGGAACGGTTGATCCATCAGGGTTTTCATATCTGGTGCTTAGATTAAACCTGCTCATGCCTTGAGAAGTCTCAGTGTACCTTAGCCTGATCATTTTAAGGATAGTATTTTGAACCCCAAGCTTACCCTGGTTTTCATGGCGGAGGTCTAGTTGTCAAATTTAGGGCATCATTGTTTTGCCATGAAAATTAGTCATTTGAGGGTTTTGGAAATTTGAATTCATGTGCATTTGAAATTTTTCTTATTGGCGTCGATTTTGAGACCATTGGAATCCAAATAGGGAGGTTTGAAGTGATCATCTGATTTATTATTCGCACGGTAATGATCGTTAGGTTTTCGAGGTGTCTGTGGAATTTTGGCACACCCGGATTTTCCCAGTTTCAGCCAAGTCCACGAAGTATAGCGAGTTCCGGAATTCTTTGCCATCCGTGAAAATCTGACTTGTCTGGATTTTTCTAGTTTCTTGCCTGGTTCCATCTCCTTTCCGATTTTTGATGTTAGGGGTAATGAAGTAAATACTAAATGGTGATTTCTTGCTGCTAATGGATGAATTTCATGATAATTACATAACTTTCTATTTGCACTAATGATTTATTTGGCGAATGGTGTCTTGGCAGCAGGAATCCATCAGGGTCAGATTTCTCTAAATTCCACCCTGACTAGATTTTCCCGGTTTACCTCATTTTCCTAGATTGCTTCATTCTTCCAGATTTTCAAGGATTGATGATTTGTGATGGATTTTGATTGTTTCATGTGGTTTTATGCTAACCCTTTGATTGGAATATGTGTGATAATTTGATGCTAATGATGTTCTTTTGTAATTGTAGGCTGAGTCAAGCAAAGCTGCTGCAGGAAAGTCTAAAGGCGATATGGAGGGGTCTTCCATTTCATAGGCAAAAAGATTGAGATTGGATACCAAGAGTCAGTTGCCTGACAGTAAGATATCTTCTATATGGTCTGAGGTCTCTGACACTAATGTAGGGGCATGGAGATATGAGGAATTCAAGGCAAGAACAGCTCAGAAGGATCTATTGGTCCTGAGGAATGGAATGATGAACTATGGACTTGTCCATGTGGCAGGATTGCCTCCTATAATCCAGTGCTATGAGTTGATACTAGAATGTGCACAACAATATGATTTTGACACACGGAGGGTCGTTAGCTTCGAAGGGAGAGTCCTGGAAAATTTCAGTCCCGTTTCTATTGCCCAAGCTTTTGACATGCCAGAGTTTCCATCTGTATGTGCCTTGAACATGGATTTAGCCAAAACTTACTATGAAAATGAGCTCACCAAAGCCCAGCAAATGATTAATTCCTGGTTGGAGAAACCAAAGCCTCACTTTTCCAAACTTCCCAAGCAATTACACAGAGTCAAATTTAGATCAGACATATATGATGCAGTCACACTATTGAGCAGAGTGGCCGGTTTGAAGAGTGTTGGAGTATTGGAGAATTGGATGGTCCATGTGATCAACAAAATTGAACAAGGTATTAACTACCATTGGGCAGGACTTATAAGTGCAACAATTGATAGCCAGTTAAGAGATGTCCTAGAAACAAATAGGTTTACCATGTCTTCCTATGTGATATATGTGTTGGCTAGATTCTACCCATATAGGGGTTTGAATCCAAAGGGGACATTTGGACAAGATATAGTCTATGATATATATCCAGAGTTGCACCTAGGACACCAGGATTATAGAAGAGCAAA